>WFKH01008101.1:0-18967 GCA_016163765.1 Magallana hongkongensis
ATCCATTTTATTCTCTAACCACTTAGTACCCAATGTTCATCAGGATCCATTTCATTGTTTAACCACTTACCACTGTTCATTACGATCCATTTCATTGTCTGACTACTTACCCCATGTTCATCAGGATCCATTTCATCATCAGACCACTCCCACTCCCCCTCTTCATTCTTGTGGAGTTTTCCGCTGGAGCCCGGGACCCTCTTCACTTTCTGGGGTTTCACAGACACTCCCTCGGAAAGCAAGGATTTCACCAGGTATTGCTTGTCCTTAAAAAAAATCCCAGGGGAAAAATTTGATGACTTGTAGGCTTATATTACAGGGCTTTTAATACTAATGAAGTAAAGAGGTGTGCAACTCATTCGAAGAGGCTTTTTTTTTTTTGAAACTATTTCCAATAATTAATTTTTTCACCAATGAATCATGAAATTTGAAAGCCATTTCTGATAAAGAAATGGTGAAAAATTGCCTTCCTTAATGAAAGTCCTGTGGCAGCTTTTTGACTGAATATTGGGGAATGTTCTTCCTAAAAAGATCCTTGTTACAAGCTGACAAAGATTGCCAGGTCTGCATTCATGCAAATATCATGGATTGGCATATTTCCCAATATACAAAGAATATCCATTTTATTACATGATTATATCATTACTTTATCTATTTCATTCAAATACATGTACCATAAATGGAATCTTCTGAATTTGTGGTCATACAAATAACACAGCATACATGTATTTTAAAGCAATTACTTGTACTGTGAATCATTAATATGTGGAATAAAATCAATTAACAATATGTTTGAGTTTGTAATGAGCGATGGACTATATTCTAAAACAGTAGAAATGCATACAGTATATTGTATATAGGTATATCCATTCCTATATCTACAGGCATATGAACATTGTAGCTTTAATTTTCCTTTCAATCTGTTCTTTTATTTGAAATATGTTACTACATACTAAGATCAATTTAAGGTGAAATTCATTTTTTTTCTACCTTTGCTTTCTTGAAGAACTCATGTTTTAGAAGTTGTTTTGCAGTTGGTCTGAAAAGAGGTAAAAAATTATTTAGAACTACATGTACATACATATTCTTTGCCTTAAAATCACTGTGCATTAATAGCAAGAATGAAGACTAAAATCCAGATCAAAAATGTCAAGTAAACTGCATCTTCCAATATATTGTATAGTCTCAAAATAAAGATAAATTAGCATGAAAATTTTTTGCTTATTCTTCAAAAGGGAAGGGTCCCTTTACTGAGTCCAAATCAAGGAGATTAATTAACAGCCCTGTAATTATAATTTTTTGTTCTACTGAGCGGTTCTCACCTCTTGTCTGGTTCCTTGCGCAGGCACTCGTTGATCATTTTACGGAATATTTTGGAGTAGCCCTTGTACTGTTCTTTGTCCTCGGCATTGGTGTCCAGATTTGGTGGTTCGTTCTGCAGTGTCAGCATCAGAACTTTCATTGGTGGATATTTATGGTAAGGGGCCGTACCGGTGGCCAGCTCAATCGCCGTAATTCCGAAACTCCAGATGTCTGCCTTAAAGTCATAACCTGTCACCTAATATGGAAGGAAAAAAATCAAATTAAAAACAGCATTAATCCTGTTTCCTGTGATTTTCCCAGGCATCAATTTTCATGGATTTTGCAAAATTTAGATTTTTTTGGATAAGAACTTTGTGGACAATACTCATATCTATAAAATCTGTTGTCGCATATTTTACTTGACAAACATTTAAAATTTCATGAATCACCTTAACAACAAAATCCTTGAAAAATTGGAGTTCACGAATATTACAGAAATCACAGTAAACTAATATATTTCAAATCTATCAACAAGAACTGTTTCATAAAAATATACTTCTTTATATTCTTCTCTAATAAGCTGAATTTGTAACATTGCAAAATGGGTATGAAATGTTTATTTTTGTAGTGACTACGTTTTTTTATAATATTATAACTAAGTAAATGATACATAAGAATGATCCTCATTTTGTATTCAGACTGACCTGCTCCATGACCTCAGGGGCCATCCAACAGGGTGTCCCAACAAAGGTGTGCCTCACGGTGTCCCTTGTGATGTCCTTACCGGTCGCTAACCACGCACTCACCCCGAAATCTACACATGGAAAAAGTGTAATTTCAATAAATATAGCCATTACATTTCAAAAGTTTAATTATTTTCAAATCTTTTTTTTAATTATGGGTAAGATCAGAAGATCAATGTGGGATAAAAATTAATTCCTTTAGTTTGGGGGAAGGGGGCGGGGGGTGTTAAGAGTCCCAAAAGTTTGTCATTTGACATACTAGATGATTACACAAAGTGCATATTTTACCCGGGGTTTTGCATTACTCTATTTGTGATCAAAATGCTTCTTTATATTAATAAACACAGTATTTCTAATGAAACGAATACCAAGTACTTGACAATTTACCTTTAATTGATCAAAATTCAGAACATTTAGTTTTAAAGGGAGTAGGGTGGTCCTGATAAAATCTATCGATTTAGTTTTTGGTCAGACATTGAACATTGGATCTTGCCCTTTAAAGTAATAATAATCACTGTGAATTAAACTTTCCGTTCATTTCACGGTTAGTAACTTTGTAAGCAACCACAAGTTTAAATTATAGTTTCTTCCCCAGAAAGGCAATTGCAGTGGTTTAACAAGTTTTCACTCCATATTCCTACCACCGGCCAGTATACTCCTTTGACTTGGTGTTTTTTCTTTCTCTTCAAAATCTCTCAACTCACTATGTTAGATTACAATAACAATGTATGATCATGAGGATGATGCATGAGTAATGTTTCATATGTTTATGTTTATACAAACAAGAACAGTAGCAGATGTAGCAGCAGAATCAGTTATTTAATTCCCTTCTCCCACCCTCTGCCGCAACTTTACTTTTATCAGGTACCTTAAGATTTCAAATATTGTTCTATGTTTTATGGAACCCACCTCCATCCCTGGGAAAATTAAATTACCTAGATCCACCTCTTCAACAAAACGACAAGTGCTGCTAAGTAACATACACTGCATGATGCTTCAAAAATACACTGAAAAAGATGGATTACACATACATACACATCCACTGAATCATATGGCTCACACACCTGCAATGTAGACAGCCCCATCATCTCCCAGCAAAATATTCCCGGCTTTGATGTCTCTGTGTATTTGTCCATTGTTGTGGAAATAGTCCAGACCCTTCAACACTTCCTTCAGAACAGTAGCAATGGAAGCCTCATCCATCACTCCATTCTTACATGGTCCGGATTTCATCCGGCTCTTTATGATATCCAACATGGAACCTGGAATAATACATAAAGTAATATTAAATACATTAATAATAAATTCAACCTGGTAATAATAACTCATTAAATACCAGAGCAATCAAGGTGGGGTTTTTTTTGGAGGGAGAAGGGGGTGTGTGTGTGTGTGTGTGTAGTTGAACGGTCGGTACAGTGTATATACAAATCTGTTCCATTGTAGTTGAACAGTCGGCTTATAAAGGAGTTTATTTTTATGTAATTGAACGGCCCGTTCAGGACCACTGAGGAGGTGGGACTAATCAACTAAAATCTTTTATTGTGTATCAGGGCTTTATTGACCATTTGGTACGGTTCCCTTCAACGGCCAAAAAATACTGATCACTTTCTCAGGTACTGCCGCAAATTAAGAGTCAAATGCTGCAGCATTAATAAATTTCATTGGAAGAAGGGGGTATAACTTGAATTTTTACTTCTAAGTTTAAAAACTCAAATTGAGCTTTTCTCCTTTCAATTCTTGCAATTAGATGTCTACTGAATTTTAGTTGAGCAACTTTTTTTTTTTGGGGGGGGGGGGTGGTCTTATTTGGACTCTTTTCTTCAAAAACTTGTAGTCTATACTAAAAAGTTTTCAATTAGATCAAATATTTACAGTTCAAAGTTTGAATGTAAAGCAATGAAAACAGTGTCCATAGTGCCCTTTTTAGTACCATCAGGTGATTGTGACCTCAATAATTTATTCCCAAGATGTTTCTCCATATCTCTCATGACTTGATGCGATAAATCAGAGAATTTTTATATTACCTGTCGGTAGATGTTGGCTGGGAAATAAACAGTAAATTATTCATTGGGACAGATCCATTTACCAGACATGCTATCAATGGATATAAAGACCCTGTTCTAGTAGTACCACATGGTTTATTAATAAATTGATGGTACAAAACTAATGCAGATAAAATATGGTATTGACCCTGAACAGATTAATTGATCTAGTGTTGATTTCCTTAAATATCTTAAAATGAGTTTATGATCAAAGTCTGAATTTTTAGCAATTTAAATTAGATTGGAGCGTGGCAATTCAAACATAATTTCCCATCTGAAGGAAAAGTATTGATCTCTGTTTTTCCACAAGTGAGAGGGACACTACTCTTGCCTTTAAAAATTGATTCATTTTAATATCATTCTTCATGGACATACTTAAAAATGTTTGTCATTGATTAAAAAACCTGCTGTGTGAATCGGTTAAACAACTTATGAACATGTGCAATCAAAAGGACATCTGAAAACATCATTACATGCACAGCTACGTTTATGTGTGCCATGAACAGGCTCAGGAGCCATAAAACTTGGACGAGCTCACTTTTGATCTCAGTCTCAATTTTCCTCATTACATTCAATTTGTAAAAGTGAGACAAGATCAAAAGTGAGCTTGTTTAATTTTTACGGCCCCAGGGTCAGACACTTACCTCCGCTACAAAGCTTCATGATGACCCAGAGTTCTTCTTTGACGACAAACGATGTGTAGTACCCTACCACATTCTCATGCTTACACTGGCTCATAGCCTGAATCTCTTTCTGTAATTATAAACAATTTTACATTTAAAATTTAATACTCTTCATTTTAACCTCAGTCAGCCAAGATCGAATCGAGTCATGAAACAAGATATCTGTGAGCCAATGCTCACTAGTGATACCTGCTCTGATGTGAATATACAAAATACGCAAAGTTGTTATTTAACAGAAAATTGACATGGAATTTGCTCAAAAATGTATGTATCCAACCATAGGTCTTCATCAACCTCCGCCAAGAGTCATGAAATACAGACCAGGACTATGACTACACAGAGTTAAGTGACAGATCTAGCTCCAGATCTGTACTCTATGAAAGCTACATACCTGCAGTTAACACATTCATTATTAATTTTGCAATCCATAAGATCCATTTATAAGGAAAAAGAAAAAAAAGGAGATACATATGTTTAAGTTATTTCTATTCATCATGTTCATTCATAAAATGATATAAATTTTTTTTTTAAAATATAACACTTTAAAGTTTTTTCTTTTTTATATTTTTCGGGGGGATGGGGGGTGGGGTTGGGATTGGAGGGGGTTTAAAGCAACATCTATATATACATTAATGCGTTTATTAAATCTACCATAATTGTCAATATGATCATCGGGAACAATGACAGCCAGGGTCAGTACAGCATACGCCAAATCGCTGTGGGCTATTCATTAATTAATGCTAATGTTGTCTGTGGCGAACACTCACGATCTTCATAATTATAACTTAATGAAATCATCCTATATGTGACAAGTAATCTCTCTTAAGCTTCTGAATGATGAAAGTACTGATCATATATCATCATTGCTATGACTGCATTTATCACATAATAATTCAAATAACTGGGTCAAGAATTGTGCAATAATTAAGTGAGATTGAAGGTAACATTCTGCATTCACCATGAATTATTCTTAAAACAAATTGGGGTTCCTAATTTTAGAAAGGAAATATATGACAGGGGGTTACAGCAATGTCAGAAAACTATCTTCTATGCAAATTTTCCAAGCTCTTTATGTAAATAAGAAACCAACCAGATGGGTTTAACTTCATTTATATACATCAGGTTAAACTGCACAACAAGGTGCTTGAATTAATTAGAGTAATGCATCATGTTCATGCATCAAATCTTTTGGACTACGCAAATTGATTTGCAGTTAAAGTGTATACATAAGGTTTAAAGTAAAATGAGATGATTATAAATAAAGTAAAATAAGATCTTTATTAATATCAAATAAACTAAAATATCTAGATGTGTAGGAAAAATTTATATGATTTAATTTTTAAACAAAGCAATCTAACTTCAAATACATTTATTAATTAAAAAGACCAACCATGAAACTACCAAATGTATTATCAATGGTCATAAGTCATATATATACTGTACTATATGAAGTTGTAATAAACCAAATTCAAGGTATTATCTCTTTCAATATGAAATACAAGAGGTATGTAATCTGGGGTAGATAACCTGTAAAGTGTTTTACCTGGGGGTTTGAACATGTACATGTATATGCATACACTCATCAAATCTTAGAAGGAAACATTAAACTTCTTTAAAGATTAGGACACATAAGATTATTTTACATGCATTAAGAAACTGTACATTCATTGTATTAGTTTCATGTATCATGGTGCACATTGCCTTTGCACATTTTCACTTTGTATATGAAATTACATGTACTATGAAAAACTACAATAATTGAAATGTGATATACTACATGTACCGGTAATACATGTCACTGCTTTGTACCTACATGGATTTTTGTGTGTAATTTACCTCTGAGCCTTAGTCATAAAAAAAAATACTTTCTTATCCTTGTCTAGAAAAATGGGTAATTAAGAACACAGTGAAACCTAAAATGGAAACTGTCATTTTTTGTGGTGGTTTCAGGTTTTAGCTAGCTGGCACATGGGAATTTATAACAACAAAAATTAACATCATATTTAATTAAAACATTGCTAGTAAGTGAGGTATCATTTTCCTACATGTTTTCACTTATTTTCACAAAAAATCTTACATCATCCATAAAAAATTCTCAGTCTAAATTGGCACACAATCTGTTTTTATAAAAACACATAATCCACATCCGTGACCATGGAATTCCCCCCCTTTCCCCCCCCCCCCCCAAAAAAAAAACCCTCTGTATCTTGTTTGTTGCATAATCTTCAAACATGCTCACCAGCAACTCCTCCACTGTGGTGTTGCATTTTTCCAGGTTGATTCGTTTGACGGCTACTCTCTCACTTCTTGGTTTGCAAACTGCAGCTTGGACCACTGCTGTTGCTCCAGCCCCTGAAAGACATCGATTACAGAAATATAGATTTGGTAAAAGAAAAGATTGACTGCCTGGGTGCAGACACACAATCACTACTCTAATACTATGTTCATAAGTGAGAAGAAAAAAAATATTGAATACCAATTTCTATTCGTGACAATATTCTTCAGCGACAAGTACATTGTACTAGAATGGTTCGCAGTGACAAATTTTCGTAATATTAAGTCAATGATTAAAATCCTAAACAAATAAAATTAACAGTGGACTTGTTTGTGAGGCAAGATATTTTTGCAACTTACTTACAACTTACATTACTGGTATGTAAACTATTTGTGCTATATTTATGATATTTTTACCACTTTCCTTCATGTCCATATATCACTTCCAATTGTCAAAAACCCTGCAGGCTGATTCAGATGCGTTGAAATCAGTGACAATATGGTATTTTTACAAGAAACAATAAAATGTAGTACATAATAAATTTGCTCCCAAATTATTTTCTTCCCAAACTATTTCTCACAAAAACTGATTGTACATATTTTCTTCATTGTTTTACACAGGTTAATGATAGGTTAAATCTTTGCAGAAAAAAATACAAGCTATTGACAGGAATCCATTATCTATTTTTTTTAGTAATGCTAGAAACTTTATACTGCCAAAAACAATTCATTTCCTGTAAGATCTGAATTGACTTGGTTTATACATGCCTGCTTTTCATTGCAAATTAATGAGAACTGTAAAAAGATTAACAGATTTCCTTTAAATTTAACATTTTTATCGTAATTCATAAAATATTTGACTACATTTTTGCATATTTTCACGAAACATGCCAAATGGGAGTAATTTCAAAATGAATGCTGTCCACGTGTTTTTAGAAGGAACGTAGTATATTTTGCTTTGATGTTACAATACAGAAAAAAATCGGTTATATTCTTATTCCATATTGTCAGTGAAATCTTTTTTCATATTTTTGAAACAATAGGTGCAGGGTGAATGACCTAGTATCCGAATTAATTTAGTGTGTGATAGAAAAATGTGTCAAAAATTGAGGTCAACAATAATTAATAACCACATTAATGACGAATAATTTAGAGCTGTCTTAACAATAAAATGAAATATAGCTTACCAATAACGTCTTTTAGTTCATAGTCTTCGCGGTTGTTCGGCCACGGTGTCTTTTCTTGTTCGGCCATCCCCTCTCTTCACCAGCCTCAGCCAGACGATCGACCTTGACCGAGTTAATAATTTCACGAATAACGAACCCGATATGAAAGTAGACTGGCAATCTGTATACCATATATATGCAAACTAATGTAGACTGGCAATAGTCTGAAAAAATATATATAACGTTACAACCACAGGGGCTCGTCACGAAGTTTTTTCAACCTTTTATATATACCACCTCTATACTATAAAATAGTATAGAGGTGGTATATATAAAAGGTTGAAAAAACTTCGTGACGAGCCCCTGTGTTACAACTTGAGATATATGGACACACATGATTTATTCAATTTTTGGTACAATTTGGGTACAACCCAGTTGAAATTGGGTACAATAACTTTAAAAAAAAAAACTTTACATCCCAACCCGGATGTTTTTAACTGCCGGGGGAATTCCCCAAATTTCACAATAAACCACAGGGGCTCGTCACGAAGTTTTTTCAACCTTTTATAGGTGGTATATATAAAAGGTTGAAAAAACTTCGTGACGAGCCCCTGTGAATAAACGACATTTTGAAAATTTCGAGTGTAAAAGGAAATGGAAGCAACCGCCGAGAACTCTTCGCAATTGCCGGCGTACACGGCTCTGAAATGGGGGGAGTTTGTCGCCAATCCTCATTTATTGTACAACTTGTGTCCAGGGTCCTCGAATCGTAGAGAGGACAATGTGATAAACATGGCAGGAATATGGAGCAACCCCAATAACAGGTAAACAATCAGCACGCCGTCGACATGATCTCTCTCTCTCTCTCTCTCTCTCTCTCTCTCTCTCTCTCTTTAATAGCTAGCTGGCTGTATATACATATATATATGTGTAGCTTTATAACTATTATTTTTAGAGAAGTGGACAGTCAAACATTTAGTCTTCTTCCACGTCCACTTTTCTAATGAGAACGTACAGTTTATAAGCCAAACATAGTCTATATTTTTAGCTCACCAGGTGAGCATTTCTTCTCTGTCATTGTTGTCATAAACTTGTCACATTTTGTACATTTCATCTTCTTCTTCTATTCTCTTTTGAGAAGTGGACAGGCATAGCCCACATCCAGTGGATGTAGGCTTAATGCCTGTCCACTTCTCAAAAGAGAATATTCTTCTTCATGCAGAACCATTGGACCAAGAATATTCTTCTTCATGCAGAACCACTAGACCAATTTTAACAAAACTTGGCACAAAGCATCCTTGGGGGAAGGGCTTTTCAACTTTGTTCAAATGAAGGGCCAAGTCTCCTTTAAAGGGGAGATAATTTAGAGTTTTGAAAATTGGTTGGTATTTTTCAAAAATCTTCTTCTCAAAAACCAATCAGCCGGAAAAGCTAGCTGTAACTTTTGTGGAAGCATCTTCAGGAAGTGTAGATTTCAGTTTGACCAAATCATGATCCCAGGAGGTACATATGTAGGGTGGGGTCAGAAGGGGGGGGGGTCAAATATATACATAAGAATATACTGTAGAAGCACATATATTCTTTGGGTAAAAATTTTGTTGTTTTTAAACCAAATAACATTTTGTTGGGATTTAATTTCGTCATATCGTAATCTCTAAGATGTATTACCTATCCCCTCTGTATTTATGAATACTTGAGTTAAAAACAGGGATTTAATTTCATTGATTAATACTGCCAACGAAAATAACGAAATTAATTAAATCCTCAACGAATATTTCTGTTTTTACAGTATAGAGAAAAATCTTCTCAAAAACAAATTGGCCAGACAAGCTCTCCCTTGTGTGGAAGCATCCCCAGGTTCTGTAGATTTTAGTTTGTTCAAAATATGATCCTCTTGGGGGGAGGGGGGTTCAAATTTGTACATAAGAATACATAGAGAAAAATCTTTAAAAAATCTTCTCAAAAACCAATTGGCCAGAAAAGCTGTAACTCATGTACATTGTAACTTGTTACGAAGCATCCCCAGGTAGGGTTATAGACTCAAGTTTGTTCAAATCATGATTCCTGGTATAGTAGAATCAGGCCACAATGAGGTGGGGATTGAATATTTACATAGGAAATAAATTTGATTATTCTTAAAAACTTAATTAAATGTTATAATATATGGTATTACTTATACACTGTTATGTGCAAGCATCTTGACATTTGTTGATTCTCAATTGTTAGACTGTGGCACTTGGACAATTTTTGGGCCCTTCCAGGGACTCAAAGTTTGATGTAATTTTGTAGATATATGAACAATTGTTTAAGATCTTCTTGAGAACTCCTATGCTCAATATGTGATATGACTATGAAATCAACCTGTTACAAAAGGGGCTCAATGTTATGCATAAGAATAGAAAATCTTTTTAATACTCTTTTACTACAATGCTCAGATATTTTGTATATGACTCCATAAAGATGATTTTATCAATGGCTGTTGTTGCTCAAGTGAGCGATGTGGCCCATGGGCCCATGTTTCTTATTAGGCCAATTTGAAGCCCTTTCTGATACAACTCTTCAAGGGATATTGCATGTTTTTTAAGTGATAATTTTAGTTTTGCACTTTTGCACAAATTTCATTTACTTAAGCTTTGCTTTTTATAATAACATGTTTAATTTCATAAATTAAATCATATCATCTAAATACCAGTTACTATTGAGGTTCCGAAATGGCTACATTCATTCAGTTTTACTGCAGCAGTAAAAAATAGCCCTCTCTGATCTTTTTTTATCAGAAATTATTAGCCTCTCTCCCAGGTCCCTATATACATTTAAAAAAAATGGGGGGGGGGGGACTGTACATAAATATTGCATGCAGTTAGGCTAATTTTTTTAAAATGATTTATAATATTTTGTTTTGTACTAGCTTTAAATACTGTAAGTATACTTACTACATGTACTAGCCTATTTTTTAAATCACAGGGAGTTAAAAGTGGAAAGTATAGCAGAACTAGAGCGGCTCAGGAATGACCTGTTGACAAAGCCGATCTTGTTTCACGTGAAACTGCAGCATCATAAGACAGAGCACTACGTAGTGATGAAAGTCCACAAGACTTGGAAAGGTCAGGCCATTTACAGTGTAGTTCATTAATCAAGCTATAATAAAGTTTATATAGCACTACAAATAGTCATGATATGTACAACATGTACATTTGTATGTATAAGATGTGGAAATGTTTGTTTTGTCCTTTGTTCATTTAAGGTGGGATACCTGTCAATATTAATGTGGCTAAAAGTATATTATAATTAAATTACTTTTATTGGTTTAGAATTTTCAATTAATTTTACAATATTTGACCCAAAAAAATGTTTTGAAAATTTTTGGAAAGGTAAAATTCATAAAAACCCAGCAATCGTGATTCGAACTCATGACTTAAAGATTCTCTAATCCATTGCGCCATATATAGCATATATGGACAGATGGAAAACCCAAACAAATGTAGACCAGTCATGAACTATCTCTTGCCTGTGGTAACACAATTTCTCAATTAACTTCACGCTGTAGTACAAGAGCCTTATACCTGTACGTGTACATGTAATTACATGTATATGTGTTCTTTTACACAAAAGGAGAGGGATCAAATAAACAGACATTGAATCAAACAAAGGCTATAAGTTCATGCAATATATACCGATATATATATGTCCTTTTACACAAAAGGAAAAGGATCAATTTGCCTGACACTGTTATATAACTGAAGGCAATATGTAGTTTATTATGTGGAAACAATTTCTGATATGTGGAATTTATGAAATGGAGGAGATAGACTTCTTGAAATTCATACATAGTTACTGACAGTGAGTATTTTTATGCCCCTAAATAGTAATAGAGATTAAAGATGAGGGACACAAATTGATTTTGATATATGCATGTCTGCACATGTCTTTTTGCAAATTTCCTCTAACTTCATATTCTAAATTCACATTTCGTAAAGTAAACGGCCCATTGTCAGTATAATAAGGAACAAGGTCTGACTCATTAATTTTATAGAGATCAAAAGTCAAGTTTTTTTTTTTTTCAAAAAATAAAATTATGAGAAATAAAATTTGAGAGTTAAAAATTTGTATATGATACATTTGTATTATGCCTATAATCGCTATTTGAAATTTAACATCATGATTTTTAATGGGTCCCTATTTGAAATTTAACATGTTTAATGGGTCATCAATTCAGAAAATGCAGAATCAAAACAAAAAAAGAATTTTTGCAATTTAAATCAAAAAATTTGCTCTAATAGAAAAAAAAAGTTAATTTAAATAACATACATATAAGCGTAACAAATATTGAATACAACATAATAGTTTTTTATGCTAAGATAATGATAGTCTCTCATAAATTGTTGTAAGTGATGAAATTATCATTGGCACTCGAGATCTAATTCACCCATGCAGTCAAGTGTATTTCCAAGTTGTATATATTGATGACTTTTTAGATGAGTTTGCAGTCCTTGTGAACACCAGGCACCCAGGGATCCGGGAAGTATTGACCCACAAGTTGTTGGAGATCACTCAGCACATGCAAGAGGGCAAAAAGTTCTGTCTCAAAGTAAGAATCTGGTGACCTCATCACTGTGAAACTATTGACATTAGCAGTGCTTTCTCTTACAATTTTGCTTTATCTCTTATGAATTTTTATATCAATTTAAAAATACAGACATCTTTCATTTCCCTAGACTAGAAAATACAGAAATGCAGATCATATTTTATCAATACATGTGTATAAGTTTCGGTAAATGTTTTAACCTGGTAATATGCTAGTTTTTGAGCTATTTACCTGTGTATGTGTTGATCAAGTCAATATTCTATCAATCAAATTATTAATTAGCATGAAGGGGAAATAGATCTGGCCCAAAAATAAATTTTTATTTTCTCAGAGCAGCTAAATACTTTATTCCTGTTTTTATTGCAAGATGGGCAAAGAGGAATAACTCAGTTTTCTATTTTAACTGAAAAACTGAAAAAAAATTGAGTTATACATTCACTGTTTCAAAATGGCAGTCATTTTTTGCCTATTAATTGGTAGATTGACTTTTTACGCTAAATTTTATTCATTTTCTTCAAATCAGACCATACAGATTCAGTCTTTAATCAACGTGTCAGCAAGCATATGACCTGATGCGGTGGTGCCTGAGAAACAAAACATCAATTTATTTGGCCTTGTAATATGGTTCTTATCTCACGTTTTTTCTTTTCACAGCTGGACTTCGGCCCATCAATGAAGCAGTGGTACAGCGGGGCCGTAGATTCGGAACCAGATCTTTGTGACAATAGGCGGAGCAGCGACTCGGGACACATGGAAATCGCGATCCACAACTACTCGACCCCTGTGGACTGCTGCATGAACCCACTGTGTATTGTGGGTTGCTTCCCTTTTTGGCTTCTTTTCGGGGGACCATGCTATTGTGTAAGTCAGAACTGTCAATATATATATATAACCCCACCCCCCAATGAAAAGCACTTGAATTTTATATTCACTGATATAGGAAATATATGGATGGTTGTAATTGTTAAAGAAACACTATACATGCACTATATAATTAATGTGCTTTATGAAAAGATAAAAAAATTTGATTTTCTTTATGTTATTTTTTTTTTTAAGATTCACAGAACGAGGAAATGTATCGATGATTCCCACGATTTTCGGGATCTACCTGTTGTCCTACTTACAGGGGTGAGTTTGAGGGTTACTGTGCGGCAAAACATGCCACCACCAGGACCACCACAGTACTACAACCCCCAGGGACCACCAACCTACCAACCTGGGGTAGGGCCAGGGAACTATGGCCCCACTCCACCCCCACCTTACGTACCCTGGCAACAATTGTTAGACAATTGGTAAACAAGAGGGCTAGTGGTTTTGTGCAGCGATGTTCTGTTTGATACTTGTACATATTACAATAATATTGTAACTTATATGGCTATTAAACAAGAGGGTCAGAGATCTGAATGGTTGTGGCTATTTTTAGATTATTTTAATCTTCTTTTACTGAAGATCTCTGTATTTAGATAAAGGAAAATGTTAAAATTCTAAAGATATTTGAATTTTTTTCTTTACTATAATGATAGCCAAACATGCAATTATTAACAAGGACCTTGGAATCTCAGCAATTTCGAGCATTTATTTTTTTTAAACAACTGTATAGAATATGATATTCTATTTTGAGACAGTACAATTTGTATTGTAAACTTTTATAGATTTTATGCTTGTACTTGTATTTACAATTATTGATATTTTGGATCGAATCATCAAATGAAGCTGTACAAATTAAGTGTTCACTTCTCAATGTTCTGACAACTTCCTCATTTTTTACATTCATAAGAGATTTTTTTTAGAAAAATTTATCTCATTCGATTCATTTAAGGGGGCTGGATGGTCATGACCATTTTTAGACTTAATTGATCTCCTTTAGGAGAAGAGCTCTGTATAAAGATATAGGAAAATTCTCAAAATTAAAGGCTTAAATTTAAGGAATTTTTTTTTAACTATTAAATGATAGTTTATAGCTTAACAAATCATATCTAAAAATCTAAGGTAGATCTGATGGGTAATTTGTTGTTCTTTATATTTCGTTTGGAAGTTTCCCTTAGTTTGATTTTAACATGTTTAATTTCATACAATTATGTTGTATCTTTCTTTCTTAAATTACTTATTGAGATTTTGTGGTTAGTGATAACAGCTACACAAATGATAAAGCAAACCAGTCTAGTTTTAAAAAAAAATGATCATGTGTAATAAACATGTAGATTGACCTGAATGTTTTAAGAATATATCTATATATATAAAAATACTCTTTACATACATGTCATGTACATGCATTTACATAAGGTATGTGTTGTTTAAAAGGAATGGTACAGGGGTCTTTGTGGGGTTTTTTAATGGTAATATTGTGCTACAATCTTATCATCGTGTGTATGAATTACAATTTTGATGTAAATTCAGCACGCCAGTTAGTATCCCATATTTGTCTGTTTGAATTAGCATTTTATAAGACATTGTTGGTAATAAACCTGTAAATTTTTTTTTTTGGTCTCTGATCAATTGACATGTATGGAACATGTAGAATGACTGAATTTAATTTGATTTACTGTATTATATATGTCAAGGTCAAGGCCAAATTTAGAAATTGTTGTATTTGTACTTCTCTTTGGCATTATTTTGCTTGGTTGTGAACAAATTAAGAACAATTTTTACAGCCGCTATGGATATCTGCAAATGTTCCATTACTTATATACTTATTAACCATTATGTACCGGTATGTACCCATATACATACAATTTAAAGTGAACTTGTAAATCTGCCAGCATATTGCCAGTGGAATGCGTTTATCGGATAATGCCAGTCCACATGCAAAAATTGCAGTGAACAATTGTCATAATTGCACAGATTTGCTTATAAATCTGTTAATAATATACATGTAATTAAATACCTTTAGAGGGTCATTTTTCACACATATTTGCAACGAAACTCAGCTAAAGTATAGCAAATGCAATTATCTGGTTTTGTACATCATAGTTTACAATGCTATGTCATGTGACCTAGAAATGCCAAAATAAGTTAGTAATTAAATCATTGAGATTTTACAACTTTCATACTTACCCGTGTGTTACTGGTAGTTTACTTAATTGATATTAATAGACTACTACGTGTAGTTTTTTTTTGGCCATATACTACTATATTCATTGCATTGTATTGACATTTTTGCATGCATGCATGTCAATTTGGGAAATACAATCATGTTTTGTTGTAGTTTTGTTTGGCCATATACTACTATATTCATTGCATTGTATTGACATTTTTGCATGCATGCATGTCAATTTGGGAAATACAATCATGTTGTGTTTTTTTTAGAAATAAGCAATTTATAACTAACTTATCATTGAAAAAGTTCAAAAAAATCTTATACATGTATTTATCACTGCTCTACTGCACAGTGAAAAATGTACTTAACTGTTTATTCATTGAGAAGTAATTTTTTTTCTTTTGAGGAAAGCAGTTCTCCTCCCTAAATAATGTACATTGCTAAATGTCCTGTACTCCTTATCAAGTATACGCAAACTTGATGTAAAATGCAATATCCAATAATTATTGTGTATACTAAAAAGAACAAGTTAACAGTATTCAGTGCAATACAAAATCAAATATTTTTTAATCTTATATTGTTTGTCAAATTCACAAAATACATGTTTGTATACACTAATTGATATTTTTGGGGTATATGTATTAAAGTTCATTGCAAGTACATGTACATGATGGCATTTTTGTTACACATTTATTGTCAAAAACTGAGAAACTGTTGTACATTTATATACTTGCTATATAAGTTAAAATAGTGCTATTGAACATTCATGACATTTACATGCAGATATATTGTTTTGTTTTTTTTCACGTACTAAGTTCATGTATTTGTAATTATATGTATTATGCTTGCTTATTTTTTAAACATTAAAACTTTTAATTTGGTTTAATGACGTTTTTCTCTCTTTCATGTGGTGATTACCGGTATTCATCCTCGATCTTCCATGTATTAGGCCAATATTTCTGACGTTTTCCTTTTTTATTATAATAATTTTTAAAAATTGGTAAAAAAAAAATAATAAGGCAGGAAAACGTCATTTGGACTGCTCTGCATAATTTATTTAATGTGTAAACAGTAAAATCTTAGAAAATTAATGAATATGTTCATGTACAATTTTTATCTATACATAAAATCAATAAAGAGGTATAGCGTCCTTTCCCATTATTTCGCATACAATATTATAGCGCTATTGCAAACATCATTAAAACATTTTCAGTGTAATATAATATTTAGTTATTAATAAAATATATTCAATGAAACGCTAATCCCACAACTGTCATGTTAAAAGGGTCTTAATTATCTTACTAGACATCATTAATATCTTCAGGTCTCCCCCCTTAAAAAATTTCTTTGGGGTGGGAGGTGGGAAAGTTGACTGGTAAGTACGTATAACTCGCTCATAAAATTGAAACTTGAATACAAATTTTTCAATTTTGTTTCGTCCGTTATACTTACCAGTCATTATATACATAAGGATAAATTAGACTCTAAAGCAATCTGAACAAGATGGAGGAAAAGAAAAAAAAATTTTACCTCAAAAAACTTTTAAGAATTTTGGTTCTAAGAAATGTCTTCCAATACCATGTAGTCTTCATATATACACTATATACAAATATTTTTAAAATGTCTTGAAAATAACATGTCATGAAGAAATATTTCTTCATGCAACTCGCCGGAGATAATCTCCTCCTTCAAACACATTTGTTTCTATTTACCTACCTACCTAGTCTTTGTTGCACTCGGAGGCACATAGGGCAATGACTATATAGGGATTTCCATTTTTCTCTGTTCTTGGCTATCCTTTCCGCTTCTCCCCAGGTAAGGTTCATGTCCTTAAGTTCTTTTTCGACGGTTCGCCTCCATGTTGTTCTTGGTCGGCCTTTCCTCCTTTTCCCTTCTGGTGTCCATCTTAGTGCAACTCTTGTGATGTCGTTTGTTGGCTTTCTTAATACATGGCCTATCCATCTTCATCTGTATTTCCTAAGTAATGTCCTCATATCTGTTGTTTTTGTTATTTTGTGTAGATTTTTGTTGGAAATGTTTGCTGGCCAAAATTAATATTGTTTCTATTTACACAGAAAAAACAAAAACAAAACTAGTTTCACTTATTTACAGCACATCTGAGAAATGAAGCACAGTCGTTCATCCCTCAAATAAAATTTACAAAAGGTACATTCCGTAATCCAATCTGCTGCTTCCATAATTGATTTAACTAAGGCACCATTCAATTAAGCCCATGAAGGTCCAAAAGCTCTGTACTATGTCTTTTAACATTTGATTTTTTCTGATTTTCATAGGCCATAGTCTGAAAATCCATTTTGAAATAGTCTGTGAAGATACTGGTTGATGTGGTTCAAGTAAACTCAAAAATAACTTTAGTTTTTAGCTCACCTGAGCTGAAAGGTCAAGTGAGCTTTTCTGATCACATTTTGTCTGTCATCCGCTGTCTGTCCGTCCGTCTGTCCGTCTGTCTGTCCGTAAACTTTTCACATTTTTGACATCTCCTCAAAAACTACTGGGCCAATTTTAACCAAACTTGGCACAAAGTACCCTTAGGCAAAGGGGATTCAAAGTTGTGAAAATTAAGGATCACGCCCTTTTCAAAGGGGAGATAATTAGAATTTATTTTAAAAAATTGAGAAATTTTCAAAAATCTTCTTCTCAAGAACGATTTGGCCAGGAAAGCTGAAACTTGTGTGGAAGCATCCTCAGGTAGTGTAGATTCAAAGTTGTGAAAATCATGACCCCCGGGGGTAGGGTGGGGCCACAATGGGGGGTTGAATTTCTACGTATGAATATATAGAGTAAATCTTTAAAAATCTTCTTCTCAGAAACTAATTAGCCAGGAAAGCTGAAACTTGTGTGGAAGCATCCCCAGGTAGGGTATATTCAAAGTTGTGAAAGTCATGACCCCCGGGGGTAGGGTGGGGCCACAATGGGGGTCGAATTTCTACATAGGAATATATAGAGTAAATCTTTAAAAAATCTTATTCTCAGAAACTAATTAGCCAGGAAAGCTGAAACTTGTGTGGAAGCATCCTCAGGTAGTGTAGATTCAAAGTTGTGAAAATCATGACCCCGGGGGGTACATGTAGGGTGGGGCCACAATTGGGGGTTGAATTTCTACATAGGAATATA
>WFKH01008102.1:0-20598 GCA_016163765.1 Magallana hongkongensis
ATCCATTTTATTCTCTAACCACTTAGTACCCAATGTTCATCAGGATCCATTTCATTGTTTAACCACTTACCACTGTTCATTACGATCCATTTCATTGTCTGACTACTTACCCCATGTTCATCAGGATCCATTTCATCATCAGACCACTCCCACTCCCCCTCTTCATTCTTGTGGAGTTTTCCGCTGGAGCCCGGGACCCTCTTCACTTTCTGGGGTTTCACAGACACTCCCTCGGAAAGCAAGGATTTCACCAGGTATTGCTTGTCCTTAAAAAAAATCCCAGGGGAAAAATTTGATGACTTGTAGGCTTATATTATAGGGCTTTTAATACTAATGAAGTAAAGAGGTGTACAACTCATTCGAAGAGGCTTTTTTTTTTTTGAAACTATTTCCAATAATTAATTTTTTCACCAATGAATCATGAAATTTGAAAGCCATTTCTGATAAAGAAATGGTGAAAAATTGCCTTCCTTAATGAAAGTCCTGTGGCAGCTTTTTGACTGAATATTGGGGAATGTTCTTCCTAAAAAGATCCTTGTTACAAGCTGACAAAGATTGCCAGGTCTGCATTCATGCAAATATCATGGATTGGCATATTTCCCAATATACAAAGAATATCCATTTTATTACATGATTATATCATTACTTTATCTATTTCATTCAAATACATGTACCATAAATGGAATCTTCTGAATTTGTGGTCATACAAATAACACAGCATACATGTATTTTAAAGCAATTACTTGTACTGTGAATCATTAATATGTGGAATAAAATCAATTAACAATATGTTTGAGTTTGTAATGAGCGATGGACTATATTCTAAAACAGTAGAAATGCATACAGTATATTGTATATAGGTATATCCATTCCTATATCTACAGGCATATGAACATTGTAGCTTTAATTTTCCTTTCAATCTGTTCTTTTATTTGAAATATGTTACTACATACTAAGATCAATTTAAGGTGAAATTCATTTTTTTTCTACCTTTGCTTTCTTGAAGAACTCATGTTTTAGAAGTTGTTTTGCAGTTGGTCTGAAAAGAGGTAAAAAATTATTTAGAACTACATGTACATACATATTCTTTGCCTTAAAATCACTGTGCATTAATAGCAAGAATGAAGACTAAAATCCAGATCAAAAATGTCAAGTAAACTGCATCTTCCAATATATTGTATAGTCTCAAAATAAAGATAAATTAGCATGAAAATTTTTTGCTTATTCTTCAAAAGGGAAGGGTCCCTTTACTGAGTCCAAATCAAGGAGATTAATTAACAGCCCTGTAATTATAATTTTTTGTTCTACTGAGCGGTTCTCACCTCTTGTCTGGTTCCTTGCGCAGGCACTCGTTGATCATTTTACGGAATATTTTGGAGTAGCCCTTGTACTGTTCTTTGTCCTCGGCATTGGTGTCCAGATTTGGTGGTTCGTTCTGCAGTGTCAGCATCAGAACTTTCATTGGTGGATATTTATGGTAAGGGGCCGTACCGGTGGCCAGCTCAATCGCCGTAATTCCGAAACTCCAGATGTCTGCCTTAAAGTCATAACCTGTCACCTAATATGGAAGGAAAAAAATCAAATTAAAAACAGCATTAATCCTGTTTCCTGTGATTTTCCCAGGCATCAATTTTCATGGATTTTGCAAAATTTAGATTTTTTTGGATAAGAACTTTGTGGACAATACTCATATCTATAAAATCTGTTGTCGCATATTTTACTTGACAAACATTTAAAATTTCATGAATCACCTTAACAACAAAATCCTTGAAAAATTGGAGTTCACGAATATTACAGAAATCACAGTAAACTAATATATTTCAAATCTATCAACAAGAACTGTTTCATAAAAATATACTTCTTTATATTCTTCTCTAATAAGCTGAATTTGTAACATTGCAAAATGGGTATGAAATGTTTATTTTTGTAGTGACTACGTTTTTTTATAATATTATAACTAAGTAAATAATACATAAGAATGATCCTCATTTTGTATTCAGACTGACCTGCTCCATGACCTCAGGGGCCATCCAACAGGGTGTCCCAACAAAGGTGTGCCTCACGGTGTCCCTTGTGATGTCCTTACCGGTCGCTAACCACGCACTCACCCCGAAATCTACACATGGAAAAAGTGTAATTTCAATAAATATAGCCATTACATTTCAAAAGTTTAATTATTTTCAAATCTTTTTTTTAATTATGGGTAAGATCAGAAGATCAATGTGGGATAAAAATTAATTCCTTTAGTTTGGGGGAAGGGGGCGGGGGGTGTTAAGAGTCCCAAAAGTTTGTCATTTGACATACTAGATGATTACACAAAGTGCATATTTTACCCGGGGTTTTGCATTACTCTATTTGTGATCAAAATGCTTCTTTATATTAATAAACACAGTATTTCTAATGAAACGAATACCAAGTACTTGACAATTTACCTTTAATTGATCAAAATTCAGAACATTTAGTTTTAAAGGGAGTAGGGTGGTCCTGATAAAATCTATCGATTTAGTTTTTGGTCAGACATTGAACATTGGATCTTGCCCTTTAAAGTAATAATAATCACTGTGAATTAAACTTTCCGTTCATTTCACGGTTAGTAACTTTGTAAGCAACCACAAGTTTAAATTATAGTTTCTTCCCCAGAAAGGCAATTGCAGTGGTTTAACAAGTTTTCACTCCATATTCCTACCACCGGCCAGTATACTCCTTTGACTTGGTGTTTTTTCTTTCTCTTCAAAATCTCTCAACTCACTATGTTAGATTACAATAACAATGTATGATCATGAGGATGATGCATGAGTAATGTTTCATATGTTTATGTTTATACAAACAAGAACAGTAGCAGATGTAGCAGCAGAATCAGTTATTTAATTCCCTTCTCCCACCCTCTGCCGCAACTTTACTTTTATCAGGTACCTTAAGATTTCAAATATTGTTCTATGTTTTATGGAACCCACCTCCATCCCTGGGAAAATTAAATTACCTAGATCCACCTCTTCAACAAAACGACAAGTGCTGCTAAGTAACATACACTGCATGATGCTTCAAAAATACACTGAAAAAGATGGATTACACATACATACACATCCACTGAATCATATGGCTCACACACCTGCAATGTAGACAGCCCCATCATCTCCCAGCAAAATATTCCCGGCTTTGATGTCTCTGTGTATTTGTCCATTGTTGTGGAAATAGTCCAGACCCTTCAACACTTCCTTCAGAACAGTAGCAATGGAAGCCTCATCCATCACTCCATTCTTACATGGTCCGGATTTCATCCGGCTCTTTATGATATCCAACATGGAACCTGGAATAATACATAAAGTAATATTAAATACATTAATAATAAATTCAACCTGGTAATAATAACTCATTAAATACCAGAGCAATCAAGGTGGGGTTTTTTTTGGAGGGAGAAGGGGGTGTGTGTGTGTGTGTGTGTAGTTGAACGGTCGGTACAGTGTATATACAAATCTGTTCCATTGTAGTTGAACAGTCGGCTTATAAAGGAGTTTATTTTTATGTAATTGAACGGCCCGTTCAGGACCACTGAGGAGGTGGGACTAATCAACTAAAATCTTTTATTGTGTATCAGGGCTTTATTGACCATTTGGTACGGTTCCCTTCAACGGCCAAAAAATACTGATCACTTTCTCAGGTACTGCCGCAAATTAAGAGTCAAATGCTGCAGCATTAATAAATTTCATTGGAAGAAGGGGGTATAACTTGAATTTTTACTTCTAAGTTTAAAAACTCAAATTGAGCTTTTCTCCTTTCAATTCTTGCAATTAGATGTCTACTGAATTTTAGTTGAGCAACTTTTTTTTTTTGGGGGGGGGGGGTGGTCTTATTTGGACTCTTTTCTTCAAAAACTTGTAGTCTATACTAAAAAGTTTTCAATTAGATCAAATATTTACAGTTCAAAGTTTGAATGTAAAGCAATGAAAACAGTGTCCATAGTGCCCTTTTTAGTACCATCAGGTGATTGTGACCTCAATAATTTATTCCCAAGATGTTTCTCCATATCTCTCATGACTTGATGCGATAAATCAGAGAATTTTTATATTACCTGTCGGTAGATGTTGGCTGGGAAATAAACAGTAAATTATTCATTGGGACAGATCCATTTACCAGACATGCTATCAATGGATATAAAGACCCTGTTCTAGTAGTACCACATGGTTTATTAATAAATTGATGGTACAAAACTAATGCAGATAAAATATGGTATTGACCCTGAACAGATTAATTGATCTAGTGTTGATTTCCTTAAATATCTTAAAATGAGTTTATGATCAAAGTCTGAATTTTTAGCAATTTAAATTAGATTGGAGCGTGGCAATTCAAACATAATTTCCCATCTGAAGGAAAAGTATTGATCTCTGTTTTTCCACAAGTGAGAGGGACACTACTCTTGCCTTTAAAAATTGATTCATTTTAATATCATTCTTCATGGACATACTTAAAAATGTTTGTCATTGATTAAAAAACCTGCTGTGTGAATCGGTTAAACAACTTATGAACATGTGCAATCAAAAGGACATCTGAAAACATCATTACATGCACAGCTACGTTTATGTGTGCCATGAACAGGCTCAGGAGCCATAAAACTTGGACGAGCTCACTTTTGATCTCAGTCTCAATTTTCCTCATTACATTCAATTTGTAAAAGTGAGACAAGATCAAAAGTGAGCTTGTTTAATTTTTACGGCCCCAGGGTCAGACACTTACCTCCGCTACAAAGCTTCATGATGACCCAGAGTTCTTCTTTGACGACAAACGATGTGTAGTACCCTACCACATTCTCATGCTTACACTGGCTCATAGCCTGAATCTCTTTCTGTAATTATAAACAATTTTACATTTAAAATTTAATACTCTTCATTTTAACCTCAGTCAGCCAAGATCGAATCGAGTCATGAAACAAGATATCTGTGAGCCAATGCTCACTAGTGTTACCTGCTCTGATGTGAATATACAAAATACGCAAAGTTGTTATTTAACAGAAAATTGACATGGAATTTGCTCAAAAATGTATGTATCCAACCATAGGTCTTCATCAACCTCCGCCAAGAGTCATGAAATACAGACCAGGACTATGACTACACAGAGTTAAGTGACAGATCTAGCTCCAGATCTGTACTCTATGAAAGCTACATACCTGCAGTTAACACATTCATTATTAATTTTGCAATCCATAAGATCCATTTATAAGGAAAAAGAAAAAAAAGGAGATACATATGTTTAAGTTATTTCTATTCATCATGTTCATTCATAAAATGATATAAATTTTTTTTTAAAAATATAACACTTTAAAGTTTTTTCTTTTTTATATTTTTCGGGGGGATGGGGGGTGGGGTTGGGATTGGAGGGGGTTTAAAGCAACATCTATATATACATTAATGCGTTTATTAAATCTACCATAATTGTCAATATGATCATCGGGAACAATGACAGCCAGGGTCAGTACAGCATACGCCAAATCGCTGTGGGCTATTCATTAATTAATGCTAATGTTGTCTGTGGCGAACACTCACGATCTTCATAATTATAACTTAATGAAATCATCCTATATGTGACAAGTAATCTCTCTTAAGCTTCTGAATGATGAAAGTACTGATCATATATCATCATTGCTATGACTGCATTTATCACATAATAATTCAAATAACTGGGTCAAGAATTGTGCAATAATTAAGTGAGATTGAAGGTAACATTCTGCATTCACCATGAATTATTCTTAAAACAAATTGGGGTTCCTAATTTTAGAAAGGAAATATATGACAGGGGGTTACAGCAATGTCAGAAAACTATCTTCTATGCAAATTTTCCAAGCTCTTTATGTAAATAAGAAACCAACCAGATGGGTTTAACTTCATTTATATACATCAGGTTAAACTGCACAACAAGGTGCTTGAATTAATTAGAGTAATGCATCATGTTCATGCATCAAATCTTTTGGACTACGCAAATTGATTTGCAGTTAAAGTGTATACATAAGGTTTAAAGTAAAATGAGATGATTATAAATAAAGTAAAATAAGATCTTTATTAATATCAAATAAACTAAAATATCTAGATGTGTAGGAAAAATTTATATGATTTAATTTTTAAACAAAGCAATCTAACTTCAAATACATTTATTAATTAAAAAGACCAACCATGAAACTACCAAATGTATTATCAATGGTCATAAGTCATATATATACTGTACTATATGAAGTTGTAATAAACCAAATTCAAGGTATTATCTCTTTCAATATGAAATACAAGAGGTATGTAATCTGGGGTAGATAACCTGTAAAGTGTTTTACCTGGGGGTTTGAACATGTACATGTATATGCATACACTCATCAAATCTTAGAAGGAAACATTAAACTTCTTTAAAGATTAGGACACATAAGATTATTTTACATGCATTAAGAAACTGTACATTCATTGTATTAGTTTCATGTATCATGGTGCACATTGCCTTTGCACATTTTCACTTTGTATATGAAATTACATGTACTATGAAAAACTACAATAATTGAAATGTGATATACTACATGTACCGGTAATACATGTCACTGCTTTGTACCTACATGGATTTTTGTGTGTAATTTACCTCTGAGCCTTAGTCATAAAAAAAAATACTTTCTTATCCTTGTCTAGAAAAATGGGTAATTAAGAACACAGTGAAACCTAAAATGGAAACTGTCATTTTTTGTGGTGGTTTCAGGTTTTAGCTAGCTGGCACATGGGAATTTATAACAACAAAAATTAACATCATATTTAATTAAAACATTGCTAGTAAGTGAGGTATCATTTTCCTACATGTTTTCACTTATTTTCACAAAAAATCTTACATCATCCATAAAAAATTCTCAGTCTAAATTGGCACACAATCTGTTTTTATAAAAACACATAATCCACATCCGTGACCATGGAATTCCCCCCCTTTCCCCCCCCCCCCCCAAAAAAAAAACCCTCTGTATCTTGTTTGTTGCATAATCTTCAAACATGCTCACCAGCAACTCCTCCACTGTGGTGTTGCATTTTTCCAGGTTGATTCGTTTGACGGCTACTCTCTCACTTCTTGGTTTGCAAACTGCAGCTTGGACCACTGCTGTTGCTCCAGCCCCTGAAAGACATCGATTACAGAAATATAGATTTGGTAAAAGAAAAGATTGACTGCCTGGGTGCAGACACACAATCACTACTCTAATACTATGTTCATAAGTGAGAAGAAAAAAAATATTGAATACCAATTTCTATTCGTGACAATATTCTTCAGCGACAAGTACATTGTACTAGAATGGTTCGCAGTGACAAATTTTCGTAATATTAAGTCAATGATTAAAATCCTAAACAAATAAAATTAACAGTGGACTTGTTTGTGAGGCAAGATATTTTTGCAACTTACTTACAACTTACATTACTGGTATGTAAACTATTTGTGCTATATTTATGATATTTTTACCACTTTCCTTCATGTCCATATATCACTTCCAATTGTCAAAAACCCTGCAGGCTGATTCAGATGCGTTGAAATCAGTGACAATATGGTATTTTTACAAGAAACAATAAAATGTAGTACATAATAAATTTGCTCCCAAATTATTTTCTTCCCAAACTATTTCTCACAAAAACTGATTGTACATATTTTCTTCATTGTTTTACACAGGTTAATGATAGGTTAAATCTTTGCAGAAAAAAATACAAGCTATTGACAGGAATCCATTATCTATTTTTTTTAGTAATGCTAGAAACTTTATACTGCCAAAAACAATTCATTTCCTGTAAGATCTGAATTGACTTGGTTTATACATGCCTGCTTTTCATTGCAAATTAATGAGAACTGTAAAAAGATTAACAGATTTCCTTTAAATTTAACATTTTTATCGTAATTCATAAAATATTTGACTACATTTTTGCACATTTTCACGAAACATGCCAAATGGGAGTAATTTCAAAATGAATGCTGTCCACGTGTTTTTAGAAGGAACGTAGTATATTTTGCTTTGATGTTACAATACAGAAAAAAATCGGTTATATTCTTATTCCATATTGTCAGTGAAATCTTTTTTCATATTTTTGAAACAATAGGTGCAGGGTGAATGACCTAGTATCCGAATTAATTTAGTGTGTGATAGAAAAATGTGTCAAAAATTGAGGTCAACAATAATTAATAACCACATTAATGACGAATAATTTAGAGCTGTCTTAACAATAAAATGAAATATAGCTTACCAATAACGTCTTTTAGTTCATAGTCTTCGCGGTTGTTCGGCCACGGTGTCTTTTCTTGTTCGGCCATCCCCTCTCTTCACCAGCCTCAGCCAGACGATCGACCTTGACCGAGTTAATAATTTCACGAATAACGAACCCGATATGAAAGTAGACTGGCAATCTGTATACCATATATATGCAAACTAATGTAGACTGGCAATAGTCTGAAAAAATATATATAACGTTACAACCACAGGGGCTCGTCACGAAGTTTTTTCAACCTTTTATATATACCACCTCTATACTATAAAATAGTATAGAGGTGGTATATATAAAAGGTTGAAAAAACTTCGTGACGAGCCCCTGTGTTACAACTTGAGATATATGGACACACATGATTTATTCAATTTTTGGTACAATTTGGGTACAACCCAGTTGAAATTGGGTACAATAACTTTAAAAAAAAAAACTTTACATCCCAACCCGGATGTTTTTAACTGCCGGGGGAATTCCCCAAATTTCACAATAAACCACAGGGGCTCGTCACGAAGTTTTTTCAACCTTTTATAGGTGGTATATATAAAAGGTTGAAAAAACTTCGTGACGAGCCCCTGTGAATAAACGACATTTTGAAAATTTCGAGTGTAAAAGGAAATGGAAGCAACCGCCGAGAACTCTTCGCAATTGCCGGCGTACACGGCTCTGAAATGGGGGGAGTTTGTCGCCAATCCTCATTTATTGTACAACTTGTGTCCAGGGTCCTCGAATCGTAGAGAGGACAATGTGATAAACATGGCAGGAATATGGAGCAACCCCAATAACAGGTAAACAATCAGCACGCCGTCGACATGATCTCTCTCTCTCTCTCTCTCTCTCTCTCTCTCTCTCTCTCTTTAATAGCTAGCTGGCTGTATATACATATATATATGTGTAGCTTTATAACTATTATTTTTAGAGAAGTGGACAGTCAAACATTTAGTCTTCTTCCACGTCCACTTTTCTAATGAGAACGTACAGTTTATAAGCCAAACATAGTGTATATTTTTAGCTCACCAGGTGAGCATTTCTTCTCTGTCATTGTTGTCATAAACTTGTCACATTTTGTACATTTCATCTTCTTCTTCTATTCTCTTTTGAGAAGTGGACAGGCATAGCCCACATCCAGTGGATGTAGGCTTAATGCCTGTCCACTTCTCAAAAGAGAATATTCTTCTTCATGCAGAACCATTGGACCAAGAATATTCTTCTTCATGCAGAACCACTAGACCAATTTTAACAAAACTTGGCACAAAGCATCCTTGGGGGAAGGGCTTTTCAACTTTGTTCAAATGAAGGGCCAAGTCTCCTTTAAAGGGGAGATAATTTAGAGTTTTGAAAATTGGTTGGTATTTTTCAAAAATCTTCTTCTCAAAAACCAATCAGCCGGAAAAGCTAGCTGTAACTTTTGTGGAAGCATCTTCAGGAAGTGTAGATTTCAGTTTGACCAAATCATGATCCCAGGAGGTACATATGTAGGGTGGGGTCAGAAGGGGGGGGGGTCAAATATATACATAAGAATATACTGTAGAAGCACATATATTCTTTGGGTAAAAATTTTGTTGTTTTTAAACCAAATAACATTTTGTTGGGATTTAATTTCGTCATATCGTAATCTCTAAGATGTATTACCTATCCCCTCTGTATTTATGAATACTTGAGTTAAAAACAGGGATTTAATTTCATTGATTAATACTGCCAACGAAAATAACGAAATTAATTAAATCCTCAACGAATATTTCTGTTTTTACAGTATAGAGAAAAATCTTCTCAAAAACAAATTGGCCAGACAAGCTCTCCCTTGTGTGGAAGCATCCCCAGGTTCTGTAGATTTTAGTTTGTTCAAAATATGATCCTCTTGGGGGGAGGGGGGTTCAAATTTGTACATAAGAATACATAGAGAAAAATCTTTAAAAAATCTTCTCAAAAACCAATTGGCCAGAAAAGCTGTAACTCATGTACATTGTAACTTGTTACGAAGCATCCCCAGGTAGGGTTATAGACTCAAGTTTGTTCAAATCATGATTCCTGGTATAGTAGAATCAGGCCACAATGAGGTGGGGATTGAATATTTACATAGGAAATAAATTTGATTATTCTTAAAAACTTAATTAAATGTTATAATATATGGTATTACTTATACACTGTTATGTGCAAGCATCTTGACATTTGTTGATTCTCAATTGTTAGACTGTGGCACTTGGACAATTTTTGGGCCCTTCCAGGGACTCAAAGTTTGATGTAATTTTGTAGATATATGAACAATTGTTTAAGATCTTCTTGAGAACTCCTATGCTCAATATGTGATATGACTATGAAATCAACCTGTTACAAAAGGGGCTCAATGTTATGCATAAGAATAGAAAATCTTTTTAATACTCTTTTACTACAATGCTCAGATATTTTGTATATGACTCCATAAAGATGATTTTATCAATGGCTGTTGTTGCTCAAGTGAGCGATGTGGCCCATGGGCCCATGTTTCTTATTAGGCCAATTTGAAGCCCTTTCTGATACAACTCTTCAAGGGATATTGCATGTTTTTTAAGTGATAATTTTAGTTTTGCACTTTTGCACAAATTTCATTTACTTAAGCTTTGCTTTTTATTATAATAACATGTTTAATTTCATAAATTAAATCATATCATCTAAATACCAGTTACTATTGAGGTTCCGAAATGGCTACATTCATTCAGTTTTACTGCAGCAGTAAAAAATAGCCCTCTCTGATCTTTTTTTATCAGAAATTATTAGCCTCTCTCCCAGGTCCCTATATACATTTAAAAAAAATTGGGGGGGGGGGACTGTACATAAATATTGCATGCAGTTAGGCTAATTTTTTTAAAATGATTTATAATATTTTGTTTTGTACTAGCTTTAAATACTGTAAGTATACTTACTACATGTACTAGCCTATTTTTTAAATCACAGGGAGTTTAAAGTGGAAAGTATAGCAGAACTAGAGCGGCTCAGGAATGACCTGTTGACAAAGCCGATCTTGTTTCACGTGAAACTGCAGCATCATAAGACAGAGCACTACGTAGTGATGAAAGTCCACAAGACTTGGAAAGGTCAGGCCATTTACAGTGTAGTTCATTAATCAAGCTATAATAAAGTTTATATAGCACTACAAATAGTCATGATATGTACAACATGTACATTTGTATGTATAAGATGTGGAAATGTTTGTTTTGTCCTTTGTTCATTTAAGGTGGGATACCTGTCAATATTAATGTGGCTAAAAGTATATTATAATTAAATTACTTTTATTGGTTTAGAATTTTCAATTAATTTTACAATATTTGACCCAAAAAAATGTTTTGAAAATTTTTGGAAAGGTAAAATTCATAAAAACCCAGCAATCGTGATTCGAACTCATGACTTAAAGATTCTCTAATCCATTGCGCCATATATAGCATATATGGACAGATGGAAAACCCAAACAAATGTAGACCAGTCATGAACTATCTCTTGCCTGTGGTAACACAATTTCTCAATTAACTTCACGCTGTAGTACAAGAGCCTTATACCTGTACGTGTACATGTAATTACATGTATATGTGTTCTTTTACACAAAAGGAGAGGGATCAAATAAACAGACATTGAATCAAACAAAGGCTATAAGTTCATGCAATATATACCGATATATATATGTCCTTTTACACAAAAGGAAAAGGATCAATTTGCCTGACACTGTTATATAACTGAAGGCAATATGTAGTTTATTATGTGGAAACAATTTCTGATATGTGGAATTTATGAAATGGAGGAGATAGACTTCTTGAAATTCATACATAGTTACTGACAGTGAGTATTTTTATGCCCCTAAATAGTAATAGAGATTAAAGATGAGGGACACAAATTGATTTTGATATATGCATGTCTGCCCATGGCAAAGTGAACTGCCTATTTTAGCAGTACATAGGCAGTTTTTAAGCAGTTTTCAAATTATTTGGCAGTTTTTAAGCAGTTCCAAGCAGTAAGAATTTTAGTGGCAGGTCAAAACTGCCTAGGTAAAAGTATAAGCAGTTATTCTTAGCAGTTTTCTTAGCAGTTTTTGTAGTATAAGCAGTTATAGGTTAATACACACCTCACAGGGGACTTGCATCATTCTAGAATTCATTTCCAACCAGTTACAAATCTGGGTCACTGGCCGCTGCCAGATAAACTGACCACTCAGAATCAAGATCAGAGATAACAGGAAGTTTTGTTGCAAATTTTGAATGTATTAGCCATGGCATGAGGGGCATGCAGTTAAGAGTGCATGTGATATTCACAACAAAAAATGTTGTGTATGGGCAAACTCAAGTAAATTTATGGAATTTAATATGTTCTAAGGATATTACATACATTTCTCTTAAGGTAAATAAAATATTTCAAATAAATTTTCATTGAAAAGGTTTTAATAATGGCCTAGCTGGCTAGATCACTTAAATTATATAAGATCTGATATAGTATATGCATGGGAATTGACCCTTAGAGTAGGGTGAAACCACAATGGTCAATCAAATTAAGGTATATGAATAACATAAAAACATTTTAAATCACAACTTGCTAGCAAAGTAGCTTAGGTCATGATTGTAATTTGAATTCTGTCTTGTATATATTTATATTTACTATGCTAAGATCTAGTTAAAATTGTAGTATCCACATGCAGTGTGGATTCAAGTTGGCTTAATCAATCCATTGACCCAGTTTCATTTGGAAATATCGTACATGTATATGTCTTTGTGTTGTAATAGGAAAGGAGGAATATTGAATTCAAAACATATGGCTGGACCGGGAATTGAACCCGGGACCCCGGTAACTCTAGTCAGGAGCTCTACCGCTGAGCTACCCAGGCCGATATCCACGGTCCATATAGCCCCAGTTACTACATTCCTCCCTCCTTAAATGATCTTCGCCCTCGAAGATCACCCCAGGTTCTTCCCCTGGCAGGAGTTTACCTGTCAGTTCCAGGGGCAGGTCACTATACCAAATATAATAGGAAAGGAGGAATATTGAAAACATATGGCTGGACCGGGAATCCAACCTGGGACCCCGGTAACTCTAGTCAGGAGCTCTACCACTGAGCTACCCAATATCCTCGGTCCATATAGCCCCAACTACTACAGTGTAATAATTTATTCTTGAAAATGTTAAAACTTATTCCTAATATAACCTATATAGATATTAGCAGTTCCTAGCAGTTTTCAGCTTGATTATATTTCATGCATATTCATTTATGAAAACCATATTAGGAAATGAGCAAGCAGTTTCTGGCAGTTTTAAACAGTTTTTACCAGTTTACATCAACTCATTTAAATTTTTCGGCCAAAATAACTGCCTAAAAACTGCTAGATAACTGGTAAGGCTAAAAATTACTGCCTGGAACTGCTTATATTCATTATGAGACATATAGTGAAATCCAACTGCTAAGAAAAGTATGGAAGGCTAAGGAACTGCTAAGAAACTGCTTAGATAACAAAACTGGTACTGCTAAGGAACTGCCAATAAACTGCCTTCCACTTTGACATGGGTGTCTTTTTGCAAATTTCCTCTAACTTCATATTCTAAATTCACATTTCGTAAAGTAAACGGCCCATTGTCAGTATAATAAGGAACAAGGTCTGACTCATTAATTTTATAGAGATCAAAAGTCAAGTTTTTTTTTTTTCAAAAAATAAAATTATGAGAAATAAAATTTGAGAGTTAAAAATTTGTATATGATACATTTGTATTATGCCTATAATCGCTATTTGAAATTTAACATCATGATTTTTAATGGGTCCCTATTTGAAATTTAACATGTTTAATGGGTCATCAATTCAGAAAATGCAGAATCAAAACAAAAAAAGAATTTTTGCAATTTAAATCAAAAAATTTGCTCTAATAGAAAAAAAAAGTTAATTTAAATAACATACATATAAGCGTAACAAATATTGAATACAACATAATAGTTTTTTATGCTAAGATAATGATAGTCTCTCATAAATTGTTGTAAGTGATGAAATTATCATTGGCACTCGAGATCTAATTCACCCATGCAGTCAAGTGTATTTCCAAGTTGTATATATTGATGACTTTTTAGATGAGTTTGCAGTCCTTGTGAACACCAGGCACCCAGGGATCCGGGAAGTATTGACCCACAAGTTGTTGGAGATCACTCAGCACATGCAAGAGGGCAAAAAGTTCTGTCTCAAAGTAAGAATCTGGTGACCTCATCACTGTGAAACTATTGACATTAGCAGTGCTTTCTCTTACAATTTTGCTTTATCTCTTATGAATTTTTATATCAATTTAAAAATACAGACATCTTTCATTTCCCTAGACTAGAAAATACAGAAATGCAGATCATATTTTATCAATACATGTGTATAAGTTTCGGTAAATGTTTTAACCTGGTAATATGCTAGTTTTTGAGCTATTTACCTGTGTATGTGTTGATCAAGTCAATATTCTATCAATCAAATTATTAATTAGCATGAAGGGGAAATAGATCTGGCCCAAAAATAAATTTTTATTTTCTCAGAGCAGCTAAATACTTTATTCCTGTTTTTATTGCAAGATGGGCAAAGAGGAATAACTCAGTTTTCTATTTTAACTGAAAAACTGAAAAAAAATTGAGTTATACATTCACTGTTTCAAAATGGCAGTCATTTTTTGCCTATTAATTGGTAGATTGACTTTTTACGCTAAATTTTATTCATTTTCTTCAAATCAGACCATACAGATTCAGTCTTTAATCAACGTGTCAGCAAGCATATGACCTGATGCGGTGGTGCCTGAGAAACAAAACATCAATTTATTTGGCCTTGTAATATGGTTCTTATCTCACGTTTTTTCTTTTCACAGCTGGACTTCGGCCCATCAATGAAGCAGTGGTACAGCGGGGCCGTAGATTCGGAACCAGATCTTTGTGACAATAGGCGGAGCAGCGACTCGGGACACATGGAAATCGCGATCCACAACTACTCGACCCCTGTGGACTGCTGCATGAACCCACTGTGTATTGTGGGTTGCTTCCCTTTTTGGCTTCTTTTCGGGGGACCATGCTATTGTGTAAGTCAGAACTGTCAATATATATATATAACCCCACCCCCCAATGAAAAGCACTTGAATTTTATATTCACTGATATAGGAAATATATGGATGGTTGTAATTGTTAAAGAAACACTATACATGCACTATATAATTAATGTGCTTTATGAAAAGATAAAAAAATTTGATTTTCTTTATGTTATTTTTTTTTTTAAGATTCACAGAACGAGGAAATGTATCGATGATTCCCACGATTTTCGGGATCTACCTGTTGTCCTACTTACAGGGGTGAGTTTGAGGGTTACTGTGCGGCAAAACATGCCACCACCAGGACCACCACAGTACTACAACCCCCAGGGACCACCAACCTACCAACCTGGGGTAGGGCCAGGGAACTATGGCCCCACTCCACCCCCACCTTACGTACCCTGGCAACAATTGTTAGACAATTGGTAAACAAGAGGGCTAGTGGTTTTGTGCAGCGATGTTCTGTTTGATACTTGTACATATTACAATAATATTGTAACTTATATGGCTATTAAACAAGAGGGTCAGAGATCTGAATGGTTGTGGCTATTTTTAGATTATTTTAATCTTCTTTTACTGAAGATCTCTGTATTTAGATAAAGGAAAATGTTAAAATTCTAAAGATATTTGAATTTTTTTCTTTACTATAATGATAGCCAAACATGCAATTATTAACAAGGACCTTGGAATCTCAGCAATTTCGAGCATTTATTTTTTTTAAACAACTGTATAGAATATGATATTCTATTTTGAGACAGTACAATTTGTATTGTAAACTTTTATAGATTTTATGCTTGTACTTGTATTTACAATTATTGATATTTTGGATCGAATCATCAAATGAAGCTGTACAAATTAAGTGTTCACTTCTCAATGTTCTGACAACTTCCTCATTTTTTACATTCATAAGAGATTTTTTTTAGAAAAATTTATCTCATTCGATTCATTTAAGGGGGCTGGATGGTCATGACCATTTTTAGACTTAATTGATCTCCTTTAGGAGAAGAGCTCTGTATAAAGATATAGGAAAATTCTCAAAATTAAAGGCTTAAATTTAAGGAATTTTTTTTTAACTATTAAATGATAGTTTATAGCTTAACAAATCATATCTAAAAATCTAAGGTAGATCTGATGGGTAATTTGTTGTTCTTTATATTTCGTTTGGAAGTTTCCCTTAGTTTGATTTTAACATGTTTAATTTCATACAATTATGTTGTATCTTTCTTTCTTAAATTACTTATTGAGATTTTGTGGTTAGTGATAACAGCTACACAAATGATAAAGCAAACCAGTCTAGTTTTAAAAAAAAATGATCATGTGTAATAAACATGTAGATTGACCTGAATGTTTTAAGAATATATCTATATATATAAAAATACTCTTTACATACATGTCATGTACATGCATTTACATAAGGTATGTGTTGTTTAAAAGGAATGGTACAGGGGTCTTTGTGGGGTTTTTTAATGGTAATATTGTGCTACAATCTTATCATCGTGTGTATGAATTACAATTTTGATGTAAATTCAGCACGCCAGTTAGTATCCCATATTTGTCAGTTTGAATTAGCATTTTATAAGACATTGTTGGTAATAAACCTGTAAATTTTTTTTTTTGGTCTCTGATCAATTGACATGTATGGAACATGTAGAATGACTGAATTTAATTTGATTTACTGTATTATATATGTCAAGGTCAAGGCCAAATTTAGAAATTGTTGTATTTGTACTTCTCTTTGGCATTATTTTGCTTGGTTGTGAACAAATTAAGAACAATTTTTACAGCCGCTATGGATATCTGCAAATGTTCCATTACTTATATACTTATTAACCATTATGTACCGGTATGTACCCATATACATACAATTTAAAGTGAACTTGTAATTCTGCCAGCATATTGCCAGTGGAATGCGTTTATCGGATAATGCCAGTCCACATGCAAAAATTGCAGTGAACAATTGTCATAATTGCACAGATTTGCTTATAAATCTGTTAATAATATACATGTAATTAAATACCTTTAGAGGGTCATTTTTCACACATATTTGCAACGAAACTCAGCTAAAGTATAGCAAATGCAATTATCTGGTTTTGTACATCATAGTTTACAATGCTATGTCATGTGACCTAGAAATGCCAAAATAAGTTAGTAATTAAATCATTGAGATTTTACAACTTTCATACTTACCCGTGTGTTACTGGTAGTTTACTTAATTGATATTAATAGACTACTACGTGTAGTTTTTTTTTGGCCATATACTACTATATTCATTGCATTGTATTGACATTTTTGCATGCATGCATGTCAATTTGGGAAATACAATCATGTTTTGTTGTAGTTTTGTTTGGCCATATACTACTATATTCATTGCATTGTATTGACATTTTTGCATGCATGCATGTCAATTTGGGAAATACAATCATGTTGTGTTTTTTTTAGAAATAAGCAATTTATAACTAACTTATCATTGAAAAAGTTCAAAAAAATCTTATACATGTATTTATCACTGCTCTACTGCACAGTGAAAAATGTACTTAACTGTTTATTCATTGAGAAGTAATTTTTTTTCTTTTGAGGAAAGCAGTTCTCCTCCCTAAATAATGTACATTGCTAAATGTCCTGTACTCCTTATCAAGTATACGCAAACTTGATGTAAAATGCAATATCCAATAATTATTGTGTATACTAAAAAGAACAAGTTAACAGTATTCAGTGCAATACAAAATCAAATATTTTTTAATCTTATATTGTTTGTCAAATTCACAAAATACATGTTTGTATACACTAATTGATATTTTTGGGGTATATGTATTAAAGTTCATTGCAAGTACATGTACATGATGGCATTTTTGTTACACATTTATTGTCAAAAACTGAGAAACTGTTGTACATTTATATACTTGCTATATAAGTTAAAATAGTGCTATTGAACATTCATGACATTTACATGCAGATATATTGTTTTGTTTTTTTTCACGTACTAAGTTCATGTATTTGTAATTATATGTATTATGCTTGCTTATTTTTTAAACATTAAAACTTTTAATTTGGTTTAATGACGTTTTTCTCTCTTTCATGTGGTGATTACCGGTATTCATCCTCGATCTTCCATGTATTAGGCCAATATTTCTGACGTTTTCCTTTTTTATTATAATAATTTTTAAAAATTGGTAAAAAAAAAATAATAAGGCAGGAAAACGTCATTTGGACTGCTCTGCATAATTTATTTAATGTGTAAACAGTAAAATCTTAGAAAATTAATGAATATGTTCATGTACAATTTTTATCTATACATAAAATCAATAAAGAGGTATAGCGTCCTTTCCCATTATTTCGCATACAATATTATAGCGCTATTGCAAACATCATTAAAACATTTTCAGTGTAATATAATATTTAGTTATTAATAAAATATATTCAATGAAACGCTAATCCCACAACTGTCATGTTAAAAGGGTCTTAATTATCTTACTAGACATCATTAATATCTTCAGGTCTCCCCCCTTAAAAAATTTCTTTGGGGTGGGAGGTGGGAAAGTTGACTGGTAAGTACGTATAACTCGCTCATAAAATTGAAACTTGAATACAAATTTTTCAATTTTGTTTCGTCCGTTATACTTACCAGTCATTATATACATAAGGATAAATTAGACTCTAAAGCAATCTGAACAAGATGGAGGAAAAGAAAAAAAAATTTTACCTCAAAAAACTTTTAAGAATTTTGGTTCTAAGAAATGTCTTCCAATACCATGTAGTCTTCATATATACACTATATACAAATATTTTTAAAATGTCTTGAAAATAACATGTCATGAAGAAATATTTCTTCATGCAACTCGCCGGAGATAATCTCCTCCTTCAAACACATTTGTTTCTATTTACCTACCTACCTAGTCTTTGTTGCACTCGGAGGCACATAGGGCAATGACTATATAGGGATTTCCATTTTTCTCTGTTCTTGGCTATCCTTTCCGCTTCTCCCCAGGTAAGGTTCATGTCCTTAAGTTCTTTTTCGACGGTTCGCCTCCATGTTGTTCTTGGTCGGCCTTTCCTCCTTTTCCCTTCTGGTGTCCATCTTAGTGCAACTCTTGTGATGTCGTTTGTTGGCTTTCTTAATACATGGCCTATCCATCTTCATCTGTATTTCCTAAGTAATGTCCTCATATCTGTTGTTTTTGTTATTTTGTGTAGATTTTTGTTGGAAATGTTTGCTGGCCAAAATTAATATTGTTTCTATTTACACAGAAAAAACAAAAACAAAACTAGTTTCACTTATTTACAGCACATCTGAGAAATGAAGCACAGTCGTTCATCCCTCAAATAAAATTTACAAAAGGTACATTCCGTAATCCAATCTGCTGCTTCCATAATTGATTTAACTAAGGCACCATTCAATTAAGCCCATGAAGGTCCAAAAGCTCTGTACTATGTCTTTTAACATTTGATTTTTTCTGATTTTCATAGGCCATAGTCTGAAAATCCATTTTGAAATAGTCTGTGAAGATACTGGTTGATGTGGTTCAAGTAAACTCAAAAATAACTTTAGTTTTTAGCTCACCTGAGCTGAAAGGTCAAGTGAGCTTTTCTGATCACATTTTGTCTGTCATCCGCTGTCTGTCCGTCCGTCTGTCCGTCTGTCTGTCCGTAAACTTTTCACATTTTTGACATCTCCTCAAAAACTACTGGGCCAATTTTAACCAAACTTGGCACAAAGTACCCTTAGGCAAAGGGGATTCAAAGTTGTGAAAATTAAGGATCACGCCCTTTTCAAAGGGGAGATAATTAGAATTTATTTTAAAAAATTGAGAAATTTTCAAAAATCTTCTTCTCAAGAACGATTTGGCCAGGAAAGCTGAAACTTGTGTGGAAGCATCCTCAGGTAGTGTAGATTCAAAGTTGTGAAAATCATGACCCCCGGGGGTAGGGTGGGGCCACAATGGGGGGTTGAATTTCTACGTATGAATATATAGAGTAAATCTTTAAAAATCTTCTTCTCAGAAACTAATTAGCCAGGAAAGCTGAAACTTGTGTGGAAGCATCCCCAGGTAGGGTATATTCAAAGTTGTGAAAGTCATGACCCCCGGGGGTAGGGTGGGGCCACAATGGGGGTCGAATTTCTACATAGGAATATATAGAGTAAATCTTTAAAAAATCTTATTCTCAGAAACTAATTAGCCAGGAAAGCTGAAACTTGTGTGGAAGCATCCTCAGGTAGTGTAGATTCAAAGTTGTGAAAATCATGACCCCGGGGGGTACATGTAGGGTGGGGCCACAATTGGGGGTTGAATTTCTACATAGGAATATA
>WFKH01008110.1:0-27416 GCA_016163765.1 Magallana hongkongensis
AAGAGGAAGAAGAAAACTTATTTATGGAATATTTTATCCCCCCCCCCTTTAAGAGCAAAATACTTTGGGGCTGACCTAAAACATGAAAACGAGGTTTAAAAATTAGATCCAATTTTGAAAGAATTAGTACGAATTTGTGATCATTACCGTTGACGTTTTGTGCTTAAAAATTAAAAGTAGATCTATCAAGTAATAAGAATCGCACCCAAGTCACATTGCAAAGGCTCAAATGAAACTAAATAAATCATCTAGAAACAATTTCAAACATGATATGAATTGTGAATTTTGACCCTCTGACTTCAGTATTTAAAGAATGCATCTTTAAGTTACCTGCTTTATAGAGAGAGCATTTAGATCTAAGTGTAATTGCAATAGCTCATACCCATCTTAATTGTGTGTGATGTGGTGATTTTTAGAGTTATTTCTCTCTGACTTACTTGCGTAATTCCAAATCTATTTTTAGTAACTTTCTTAGCAAAGTGTGTTTGAAAAACCTTGCTTCTATATTCATATAATTAATTTTTTCATCATTTGAATATTAAAGAGTTTTAGATCATTTATCTTATGTTGCAATGTTTAAATAACGTTTTTAAGATATTTAACATTTAATTATTACTTCCGGTGCAGGATCACGTGAGATTTACATTGCACGGGTTTTGATTACTGTCAGCTGGGGTTGCAACTGAAGAATACTGTAAGCTTATATTTTTTGTGAATGATATTCAGCATATTGTTACGTGTATCGTCGAGGATAAAATTAGCTCTCGTTTAATGTATCGAAGTACATTTAAAGCGTATTATTAATTTCATACTTTGGAAATAATCTTTATATACATGCTATAGAAAACCATGTGCTTAAGAGTCTTTCCACTAAGTTATTACTTTTAATACATTTTATCCCCATATTGATAGATGATAAAAAATGCATGATAACATATTTGAGTTTAATCATTCCATTAAATAGATTATTTAATTATGAAGATTTCTGCATTTGTATACATGTAAAGTGTACTACATGGTGTTTTTTTCTTTTCTATTAATTGTTTTCATCATGTCTTGTCTCGTCGAAGTACAAAATGAAATAGCATATCAAATTCTATATTCTAATGTATTTTGATCACTATTTGTAATGTGTCGTGATTCAGGAATCACGCAAATATCCATTTTACATGTACTTCTTGTGTATTTCACACCTGAAGGTTTATAAGTAAGCACAGGCGCCTGATGTTAAAAATATTTCATGATTACTATTATGATACTATACAGGGCAATCTAATTAAAATTAGACGTTCTGAATCCGCTACCGCTTTTCAAAGAGAGACTTGAGAAGAGGTAGCGGATTCAGAACGTCTAATTTTAATTATACTGAGTACAGGGAATCGTCTTATTACAAAGAGAAATATTAACGTCAAGCGCCTGTGTTAAAGAGATATAAAATCATAAAACCATTAGATTTACCAATCCCCTACCCCAACCCCCACCCCCCCCCCCCCAAAAAAAATAAATAAATAAATGTCATCAGAAGTCCTTGGCATCGCGTAGGCGTGTGTTACTTTGTCCCTCTAACGCTGATCGAAAAATTTCATTTTTTAGTGTTACTCCACAATTTATGCAGAAATATTTGAATATGTTGGCCACCTAAATGCTTATTATTTGACTGATAATAAGGTCAACTTAACATTTAGAAAGCTCACCAAATTCGTTTTAGAGATTGACTTCATTTACAAATGAGAGAAGTATGTATGGAGATGCAGTTGAAGCTTACTTTGGGGAAAATGTTCACCGATGATGTTGATGTTTTTTAGTTTTTAGATTTTTGTTGTAACTTTTTTTGTTAATAACCCCCACCCTAATTTGTAAGCATAGAAGACATTTGAACAATACCGCTGGCTGCACCTAGTATTGTTTAAAGTTGACTTATTTTTTTTCAAATTCTTAAATGATGTCCTGGACTCGCCGAATTAGATTTGAATATGCTGGAGTAAAACTGATCAACGTACAGCTACGGATGGTTAGGTCCTGTGATCGCTGGACCAAGTCTGACCCCATGATGTTCTTATAGTCAAAACAGACAGGGTACAAATTAGGTTATCAAATCAATAGAATAATACACGGAGAACACGAGGGCTGGTTCAGATTCTTTAATTGTATTCAGAAAGTGCATTTCACTAAGTTAAGGATTGATAGTATGAATGTCATTATTTGAGACTTCTGTCCGGCTCGTGGGTGTTAGTTTCTACTGATCCTATCTTCAATTATTTGCTTCCAGACATCCTTGGTCGAACTCTCTGTCAACCCTAATCATCAGATTTTCATCCACTGACCTCATATTCTAAGCCCATAGTAAGTTGAAATACCATTCAGTTTATTTTCTGTTCGCTTATAATGAGATAAAAAATAGATGGGTTCTCTGAGGAGATTTAATAAATCTTTAAGATATGCGGCACTTTACAAAAGTGAAACTAATTTTGTAAGCTTTGAGAAAATGTACCGGTATCCGAAGTAATGGCAAGAAAGTAGACCCTGAGCATGTATTTTGTTGATTCTATGGTTTTTATAAGGGAAAACAACTATCAAACTTGATAATGTATATTTTCATGCAATGCAATAGCATGTGCTTGCATGCAATTAAAAAACTTTGATCAGAAATTTATTCAGTATGGTTTGTTTTGAAATAAATAAGTAAACATATGAATTGGCCAAATTTTAATTAATGCTTTGCTATAAAGGTTTAAGAACTCTAAATGTAAAAATAATCATGGAAATGGAACTCTTTTGTGTGCAGTGTTCCGACGCCCCGTAATTCCAGCATTTTGATTTCATCAATAATTATAATTTCTAATTGAATATTTGATCGGGAGCATATTGACTTGTTTCTTCTGTGGACACTATCATTTAAGCAAAAATTAACATCACTTGCAAGGAAGCATGTACGCTTCCTTAAAAGTACATGATTCCTTTATTTATATGTATTTTAACACTTTACTCACTGCACTTAAAAACCCTTGTTAATTATATACATGTTAATGAATTTTAACCTTTGGGTTACTGGCCTATCGCTTACGACCAATGAGATATGAGTTCAATTCATTTACATATTACAGCGTCAGAAGCGGAATTTGTTGTAAGCTTCCTGAGTTAATCATTGTCGTCATCTGATTGAACGTACAAAGTAACTGGAGGGCTTAGTATCATATCTTACATAATTCCTTTGCACAATATTGATATCGTGATCATTTCGGGGAACCCTGATTTGCTTCCGGGATCCTTACAAGTGTTTTCTCGTGAAAAGAAGAGATAACAGTCTAGGCTGTTGCTGTTAATTATTAAGTTTTGTTTGGTCAGGACCACACCTATTTGTCCGAGGTTTAAATGATGAAGGCAATCAACGACATGGATTTTTCGTTTTAAATAAGGATTCTGATCGATTCCGAAGAGCTGCGGTATATTTGTATTTAGATTTTAACACAAAAAGCTGCAACAGCTGCACGTGAAGTGACGACCAAGAGGCTTCACAAGTGCTGATTATACTTGTTCCCTCCTGACTTTTAGTTTGTTGTTTTATTTTAGTAGTTTTATTTTCTCATTCCTTATATCATCTGAACAAAACTAAAAGATGGCAGATATCAAGTAGACCAAAAAAAAAAATAACAAAAAAAAAAAAAAAAATAACAAAAAAAAAAACCCAACAAAAAACCCCCAATCAAACATACATACCAGATGATAAAAAACCAAATGCCTTCCATTGCATATAATTTCATCAAACTTTAATAATTGAAGCATACAGAATAGCTGATTATTCAGTGAAGTTCAAAATACAGTAGACAGATAGAAAAGAGACCCCTTTTAAAACATACAGCTTAAACACACTTTCTGTTTTGTTTAACACAGAGCATTTGTAGGATGTTGGTCCTTAATAGTTTTAAAAAAATTAAATATTTAAGTTTTTATTAAAAAAAAAATTGACGCGATAAAAATGCTAGTACAAAATGATCTACCAGATTTATGTTTGTGTTTACATGAATAAACTTGATATATTTTTTGTGATATAAACTGAATTTTTGCAACTGAAATTCTTGTGCTAAATTTCACAGAATGATAACACTTTACATGCACGTGTTCATTTCTTTTAGTAATATGGAACACAATTATGGTAATATTTCCGATGTCCTGTCGAAAGTCGGACAGGATTACATGTATATTCTAATATGAAAATTTCGAAATACACAGGAAATAAGGCATAATGTAATTGAATCAAATGTCGAATTTTCTCAATAGAAATAATTTCTTTACCGTTTATAGGAGCTTCAGATTGGACTCTACTTGCATTAATTTCATCAGAATAGAAGTGTTTCTGAATAGTAACGTCAACGAATCGTTCAGGCCGATCTCGGTAACGCCGGTCCAAAATGTTATAAACGCGTTGAACGTGTTCGAATGGAGAAAATATTGACTGTAAGTTAATTGGCTAGGGTTCTGTGTTAAATGTTGATTGTCGTGTTAAAATAACTACTACAGGGGTGTGCAATTACCATCGCCCGACGCCCGGGGCTACCGATTTTAGAGGTCGGGCTAGCAAAAACATTAACTGTGGTAGCCCGTCGGGCTAGTAAATCATAACCAGAGTTGGCAAAATATGCCGGTAAATTTGCAGTGTCCTAGTAGGAAAAGTGTTTCGTCATTGTTATCACAGGTGCATAAAATCTGCTCCTTTTGAGTCATGATAGCCTAAAAATTTCTTACGCATTTTTTTCTCGTGCTACATTCTTCTGAGAAAAAACACCAGTGGCTAGACGAGATAATCACGCCTCACTGCACATGGCTTCCGTAGTTACCTGTGCAGCTGTTTCAAGTGACATCACTGTAAAATCATTCCCTTTTCTTTAATATGTATTCATTGGCTTTTTTTTAATATAATTTTTTTTTACAGAGAGAGAGAGAGAGATGCATTACAGAGATATTATAAATTTCTATTCTCATGAACACATTTTAAAGTGACCCGCTTGGTGAATTAAAAGAAAAAAAATTCATATTTTGCATATTATTATTTGTGCATTTTCCAGTATTTTTATTTAAAATTTACCATTACGTAATTAATTGCATAGTTGTATTTTGTACATGGAAATTAAACAGGATAAAATACATGCACACATAGATAGTTGCAGTGATTTTATACAGTCCGTTCACATTCACAATGTTATGTTTGGGTTTTCTTATATAAACGGTACCCAAACCAATTTTGTAACTGAAATGTGAGAGATCAATGAAGTTGAATATTTTTTAACTAGTCTACCGCAGAAAACATCCAAGTAATAAATATTTAGTATATTAATAATTATATACTAGTATCATACAGGAGAAAACATTATGTACATAAAATTTAAGTTTTTTTTATAAAATGAAATGTCGACATGTCCGAAATAGTCTGGCTAGTAACTTTGAATCTTGGGCTAGTAACTTTGGTACTCCCACTAGCCCCTGGGCTAGTGGCCAAATTTTGTAATTGCACACCCCTGTACTACAAATAAGACTGAGCATCGCATCCCGACAAATCAATAACTGTTCGTCTTCCATTATGAAAACGTTCATCTTATTAACCTTTAAGAACCCTAGTGATAACCCTGTTGTTACAGCGCCTGCAATATAAGGTCTGACAGCCGGTAGCGTAATAAAAATAACCAACCGTTAAATTATCAATGACGCAAATAAACATCGAAAGACAAGAAAGCATTTAATTCTCCCCCGCCCGTATTAGAGTAGTTGATGTTTTAAGTGTTTAGGTGTTTTTGCACCTGAAAAAAAATTAAGGGGGTGGGAGGGGTGATCCTTTTTGGAAAAAAATTATGGATCCATGCAATATCATGCGTAGGAAACTTATATCTGTTTTTTCTCCCTATATTAATCAAATGTTTTATTTCCTTTGCATATAATATAAATTAGGTGTATTCAAGGGTATCTGAATCAGATGTAGACTTACATGTTTAAAAGTCGTGATAAATAAAAAGTATATCTGAGACAGAGATAAACATATTATACCTAACACATAAATAACATAGATAAACAAAGAAATTCAAGATACGATAGACACAGACTATTTAGTACAGAAATATACCAAATGAAACAAACTTACATGTATATTTACCGGTATTACACATATCAAGCAAAACAAGGTGTGTCAATCCTTGAAAACATTATTGGATGAATTTTCAGAAGGACAACGATAAATGTTATCCAAAAATGGCGTGCGTGCCAGTTGTTTTCGAATAACTAATTAATTCAGTCTTCATTGAGTTCTACATTCGACACAAAATAATTGTAAGAGGAGTATTAGAGAATAGGATGAGAAGATGGACTGCAAGAATCGCGTTAGAAAATATGAAATCCAAATTTAAATAAAAGGATTTGAAGTTGAATGAATAATGCATTTCATTTTATTCTGAATTTCATTTTATTCTGAATTTGATAATAAATCTTTTTAAAACGATTTAAAACCTGATAAAAGATGTAAACTTAGTTTGATTACTTTGGGATTTTATATCAGTTCGGTTCTTTTTAAAAGCGAAAAAGAAATTGAATTGGCAGACCAAAAGGATTGTTTTGCGTTTGTTTAGCAATCATGATTTAAATTTACTTTCCTCATTTGATAAATTTAATCCAGATATTTCAATATTAGGATTTCTTTATGTATATATGTTGGTACCAGCTCCATTAAACCCGAATGTCTCATTGTTAAACATCGCATTTTCGAGCTAACGATAAGAGCACACACTGTGACAAGTTCAAATTAACGAGAACAAGATGCAGCGTAAATTTTCTCCATAAATAGTACATGTAAGTAATGAAAAATAATGTTGTTTAATGTTTCGTTATTAGAAAAAAAATTATCAGCCGTGCAGAGACTACCAAATCATATGCTATACATTCTGCATTTTCTGATTAATAAGTACAGGTATAACGAATCCCCACACAGTCTTCTTACAAGACCCTGGTGGAAAAGAATACATCTCTCCGTCTTTCAATTTCATGAACAGGAGGAAAATTAATAACACAATAGCAATTTGTTTGGGAAAAAAAAAAACCCTGAATAATTTACATTACTTCCTTTTTTACTATATGCGCAACCGTAGAGAGAGTATTTCCGCCAACGCCAAGAAGACATAACATAGCATTTAGACATAAATGTAGAACGTACGATGTTATGTCGATGAAATATAGCATATATACCCCATTTTATTCGACGCATGCGTACTAGACTAGGAGAGACTCGACCTGGATTGATTCAGAACTCCCTGTATCGGGTATTTTAAATCATAGATGACTGCGGTATGTAGAGCTCGTTGATCTGTACATACACTTTATTTTGGACTTCGGATGTAGAATTCATGTTCATGTAAGTGAAACATCTCTTCCATAGCTTTTTTATTTTTATAAGTATTTAATCGTTTGAAATGAAAATTTCCGCTATTAATATTATCACACTTTCTCCGGTGTGGTAGTGATATTAAGTGGATATTGCGTCCGTTTCAAGTTCATCCTTTAAAGTGTCATCGTTGTTTTTATTTATGCGATGTTTATTTATGTATTCATGTACGCAATTCGGATTCTTTCCTGCGTCATATGAACAGCGGACAAAATATTTCGAACCGACTTTTGTCTGATTTAAGATAAAACGTTCAATGCGCTGTGTTTTTCAATGGGTTCCATGAGGTGCCTTTTTGTGCCTTAATTGTGTGAGTGTTGGTCATTTAATAACGCAGATTGTAATTAGTATATGTTTTATGAATTCTGTCTGTCGTTGGTCGGATTTTAATTAAACAAATGATTAATTTTGGTCTGAAAATAACGGCATGAATGTAGTAAAGAAAAACCCAACCGGCGGTATATCTGCTCATTGCTGGGCCTGACACTTTGACAAAGATAGCATTGATCAAGCATAGAGTAGTGATGTAGTGATGAAGAACAATTTTAAAAAACATTTTCAGTCTAGCGGATTGAGTGAACCTCGCATCATTTTGACATGTTTGAACAAGAGTTTACTGCATTTATTCTCCTTTTTTTACCCACTGTCTTCGTATGTACCGCAGGACAGCTACAGGTTCACTGTAGACTGTTGTCAGTAATGGAAAGGGAATGGTGTGTAACACTTGCAGTGAACCACTTATAGTCACCATGCTATAATTGCTCGTTTATTTAATTTAGTTGTTAGTATAACAAGGTGTTGATCAAATCCGTGTACATCGCTTGTCCTGTTTAAATGTAGGTGTGGCAAGGGACCTTTAAGTTTTGAACGTACCCTTTAACACTGATTAAAGGGATGGGCAAATACATCTTTGCACCAACGTGTTGGACATACTTATCCCCTTTTTTCTAAGGTAATAAATGACGCTTTGAATGTCGCGTGTTCTTATCTGTTAACGAAATGGACCTTTCTCCCTGGAATACTGTGTAAACTAATCAACCCAGATATCCAAGTATTTGGGTACGGTAGTAGGGTAGGCCGAATCCACAGAACTCTATCAGTCCTTAGTGGTTCTACTACACACCGGTCTTTGATTCGTAGGCAAAAACTTGTTGATAGTGGCTTTTTCTGTTTGTTTTTGAGGGAAGGGATATTCATATATATGTGTGTAAAGAAAGATATGATTCATAATGAACTCTGACCAATAAACCCCCCAAAAAACTGAACTCTTTCTCCCTGGGTAAATTAGGTCAGAGAAGAATTAGTTCTGATTTTGAATCAACGTCCGAGCCGCCACGTCATACAGGGCCACCTGGTGATTTCGTACAGGATTTCTCGAATATGTACTTACGTCATACTTCTGCGTTATACATATTGTATTGTTTATTGGACAACAGCTATACAGCTCATAGACATAAACAATTGATATAAACATATTAATATAAATATAAACGGATCACTTGAAAAAAGGCAAGTTTATACATGGAATTTTCTGATGACAAAATCATTCTTAATACATTTACCTAAATTGCACAATTCTTTTACATTTTGTGATGACAATAGTTGAATTAATTTAAAGACAGAGGGTTTGGTATAGGAAAACTTCTTAAGGCTTTTTTCTCTTAAATTGCAATAAAAGGGACATTTCAATATAAAATGATATTCATCATCTATCTCTGAAGTATGTAAAGGACAATATCCTTATTATTATGCTTGTCATAAATAAGTATCTTATATTATCAACTCAGTTATGTCATATGTATATGGAATCGGACACGGATTCAGGATAACTGAGCGGTCAAGTACACGCTGTCTCGGGATGATCATTTAATAGGTCACTGTTCAGAGGCGTGGGATTTCAAATTCAGATTCCGAAAGTGCAACAACAGGTAAGCCTTTATTCGTGGCAAATTTTGTGCATCCATTTAAATCTTTTGCCGCGGAGTAGTAGAGGGCCAGTCTCCATTGAATTCTCTTGAATACCCTTTTCAATTGGAGATCGTGTTATTGTAAGATTCAGTTTTCTATTTTATCTTGCTTTCATTTGAAATACTTATTACTAATTCTTACGGAATGCGAAGGATTGGGTAAATCTGAGAGCGCTATACAACAGTTCAATTGAACTCCATTGTTGTCGTACAAGTGACAAAAGCTTTTTAGTGGGATAAGGTCGAGGGTTCTTATGTATTGTTCTGGAACCTCGACATGATGAATGTCCTCAGTTCATTCTAACTGATATTTCATTCAAGAAATTTGGAATGCGAGTTTGATAGATATCTAGCAGATGGTTATGACAAGGTACAGTTTCTTTCAATATATGCCCTAACATTTAAAAGTTGTTCAAATCTCAGGAAAATACACATATACCATCTTGAACACATGAGTGTACATACAGTACCAAGTTATGCACTTTTATTCTGTTTTCAAAAGAGAACAATGACTTCAACGTTATGTCATATTTCTAAGATGTAATCAAAATGATGAAAAATGGCAAATTTTCTCATAGTTTTTTGAAGAGGAAAATGTGTCCGCAGCCGTCGCCCACAACGAAATTAATATATTTCATGTGATATCACACGATAAAGTTATGATGTGAATTTGGTTGTTGGCGACGGCTGCGGACATAGTTTTTTGTTCAGAAAACTACTGAAGAGTTGGTGTCTTATATGAAAAATATGTGAAAATGCACTTTTGTATGACGTCACAATTACCCTTGATAATGTCTGATCAGGTAACTATTTATAGATTTTTAATTTTTAGGTATTCTTGTGTTAATAAATGTTATATTTCAATTTTTGTTATATTTTAAAAAATCACTTTAAAACAGGGCAAAATATGAAACTGTACCTAGTTCTTACGTAATCAGAATAAAACACAGCATCGTTTTAATTTCACGTAAATAATTAACAAAGAAGCCCTTTGATAGACTAGTTGTTGAAAAATTATTCTGTTACAGTGCCTGTAGCAATGAACTACTAGGAATCACACTTGTAATTAGAGCTTAACAAATGACTATACCATATATAATTACCACGAAATTTTAGATATATGATAGAATAGCTATAAAGCGTCGCTCTGCAAATATCCTTCCAACAGATAGGATTGGTTCAATAATTAGTCTGTGTATAACACATAGTATTACGCTGAAAATCATTAGTTCCCAAGGACACCCAAATCCGGTTTAGAATTGTTGCCATGGGCACGCTTTTCAGTCTCAATGCTGAGAACCAGCTGATTGCTGTATGTTTGCAAAAAGTGTCTTTTCTTTAAATACCGCATATCTCAATTTTTCTGACAGCTTTTTTAAGGTATCATCGGGTGGAAAAAAATGAATTGCCAAAAATTGTGACAGATAAAACATTTCCCTTGATTAGAATTTGGGTCACCATGTGCATGAATAACTCGATAAAAATCAGTGTACCAATTCTAGATTCAAAAGACAAAAAATGGCACATGCTTAAACAAAAAGGTCTGATTGATTACATAAAATAAAAACAAACAGATCTGTTTTCTTTTCCATTACCAATGCCCAGTGACAAAAAAATTATTTTTTCGGGATAAAACTGTGTGTTTTGCACTTTGCTTTAACCCATAATAATCTCTCCTTAATGAAAGAATTGCTAAGTATGAACCATTGACCAGAGTTGACCTAACAAAAGCTCTATCGATCACGTAATTGTCTGCTAAAGAAGCTTCTTGGTGAGAACAACGGTCAGATCTCCTGGATCAAAAACCACAATTTGGGGTCCAAGTGCTGCGACAACTAGGTTATAAGTAATAACAATTTAAATTATTGACTGAAGTATATTCCTAATATGTAGTCTGGAGACCAGATTGCATAAGGGTGTTCGGTACCAGGGTTTTATTTATAGAATCTATTTTGGCCTTTTGAATGTTAAAATCCATATGGTCTAAGGGTTATGAATTGCTGTAGTAGGATGCGTGTATGGGACTAATTCGAAGAAAAAAAGACAAGGGAATCGCAGACCTATTCAATAAAATGTAGAAACGTCATTTTACTTGTAGAAATTGATACAATTTTGGTAGAACATTTAGATAAACGTAATGAACATGTATATAGTGTGCCCATAAACGCTCACCTTTAGAATTTAGTTCCAGTACATAGTATAACTTGACCTGAAGTGTGATACTTTATCGTAACTGGTCACTGAACAACATAAGTGCCCTAAAAGGTATGTGTTTATTGATGCAAGATATGTAATAACACCCAGCTTGTGTCTCCGTGGAAAGCCCCAGACGTCCCTAATAACGGCTTTCTGACATGTATATGAGTCTGTTACCATGGCACCAATTAAACACACCTATAATATGCCTCTTTATGCGGATTATTCAGTGATATTCATTGATGATTTTCAATTCAGTAACAATGTTGGAAAAAGTCTTGATTTTAAAACCCGTTATATCGAAGACAGGGATCAAACTGAGTTTGTGTGGGTTTTTTCTTAAATTTTCAATGTACATTATCCTCTTCTAGATTGAGGAAGTTCGTATTCTATAGAACATGAGATCGACATCTTGTGCAGAAAAATGTTCACCGGAAAGTCCTTTGAAACTTACATACAGGATATACGCTCAAAGTTCCTATTCCATTTTTATAATAATGCTGTGTTGTGCATGTAGATACAACATAAAAAGTTGCATGGTTTCATCAGCATAGTTTGCGAGAGGAAAACATCGACCAAAAAAAAAAACCAAAACAAAAAAAACCCAGAAAAAAACCCAGAAAACAAACCAAGGCAGATACATGTACGTGTATGCAACTCTAAATCATCTTTGCGATTGTTAGCAAATGCTTTAAGCTGTCAATTGGTTTTTTTTTCCATATCCACAATATCTCACATTCAAGACTGTATAAATGATATTCAGTTAGAATTCAAAAAGTGCACAACCTTTTCCTTTCTCTATTTCCTTACCTGAGTAACAATTTAATAAAGGAAAGGAAAGAATGAAAAAAAGATTTGTTTGGTTTTATTAAGTCTCGTTGGATGAGTCACAATCTGCCCTGGTTTCTTGTATCAAAAAGTAGTGATTTCTCAATGAACAGATAATTGTGCACTGGTCTTAAAACATGGGGGCTTAATCCGTTTGACAACAGGGTGCTACTTGGGCTCTAGCTATGACTACTCTCATTGTTGACCGGTTCGGTTTTAGGTCACGCCCCTTCGGTGTCTGCAGCCAGAATGAATTACAAGAAGGTCAAGTACAACTCAAGGTAGGGCAATGTCAATTAAAATGCATTTATTTATAAAACATGAAGGCATGAAAAAAAAAAAACCCTCAAAAAGTTCCAAGACTTTAAAAGTTACTTGTGAATTATTGATGAAAGAGAAGATTGTTTTTTTTACCGTTGTTTTATAACACCAATTGTACTTTTCAGGATTCAAACATCATGTCTTACAAGAAGATTGCAGATACCAATATGGAAGCTTTTCGTGTACTTTGTACTGACTACAGTAATTATCTTTGTTCTACAAATGCAACGGCCACCATTCTCATTTGAATGGACATCGACAACCGTCACAACATCAGTGGCCCCCACCACGGTAAAACCAACTACCACCGTAGTACCAACAACTGAGGAAGTAGTAATCAGATATGTCAACATTTCATCCTATAATAACACTAGATTGCTAACTCATGAATACGATATCGACTTTGTGCGCTTTGTGTCAGATGTCAACAACGGTAAACAGTTTCATCTGAAGCCTATTAATGTGAACCCTTATGTGTATATTACAAACCCGACCACCAAATGTTCAAACCCACCCCTCAAACAGAATGCAAACGTAAGTATTTTAATTCTGATCAAGAGTGAACCAGACAATTTTCATCTACGACAGACAATCCGTTGGAATTGGGAATCTTTTACTGCGTATCACGAGTACGTAAGAATCGTATTTCTCCTAGGAATTTCCCCGGACCCGGAAGATAAAAATACGGATGTTTTGGTGGAGCATGCGCGCTATAATGACATTGTGCAACAGAATTTTATCGACAAATATAGAAACTTGACACTGAAAACGGTGATGGGCTACAAATGGGCTGAGCAATATTGTTCTGAAGCCACGCACGTACTAATGCAAGACGACGATTATCACTTCAATGTGAAGAATTTGGATGCTTATATAAAAGGGTATACATCCCCGGATTCGATTTTTGCAGGAGTTCTTCGGCTAAAGTCGCCCACGGTGCGAAGGCCAACTAGTAAATATTACGTGTCTAATCAGGAGTACGCACACGATATTTATCCTCCTTTTCTAGTCGGAAACAGTTACATTTTGAGCATGCGCTATGCTAAGCAAATTGCAATGATTATCCCGTATGTGAAAAGCATCCCAATGGCAGATACTTACATCGGCATGTTGGCGATGAAACTTAATATATCTCTACAAAATGAGAAAAACTTCAGCATAAATAACTGTAATAATTTTCAAAAAGTGTTATCTTGTCGAGGTTATACATCAACAAATGAAATTCTAAAAGACTGGAAGAATTTCGTCAATAGAGCCATCTTAAAGGTGAACATTTAGTCTAGATGTATCATTTTTGCAATTTTTTAAAGGTTTAAGTTATCTTTTATAATCAATATTGTTATAATTAAATCTTAAAAACACTGTCACTTTTTTGTTTATTGTGTTTACGTGTTTCGGGGGCTAGCTAGGGGTGTGGCAAACAATCCATGAAATGAACTCCAAATATTCTGTAAACCGAAAACTTGTACATGTGAATTAGGCTTTTTTAATTTTTTACTAGCCCGTTAAATCTTTCCAATTCATTGAGATGATTCAGCATTTGATGAATTTTTTGGAGTTAGCTTCAACTGAAATTGGCAACTGGTATATAAGAAGCATTTGCCATTCGTTTGTACAGATATAAGTTGAGATCGCAACTCTAAAACCTGACCTAGATTATGACCAGGCCATGTTTCAGAAACGCGAAGTGTCGTTATTTTATAATTGACAAATTGATTGGCTGACATCCAACATTATTATATAAACGAGTAATTGTATATGATGTAATTGTCTGAATTCACTTTTCAACAATATTGTAAATATATAATAGTAACTTACATGTTCTGTGCGTGGTAATTAGAGCCTCAAGCTGCAAAACCGATAACATTTCGATGCATCATCACTGAACTCGCTTTCGAGGTTTTAAACTACAGACATGCAGTTCATGTAACAAAACAATAACATATACTTATTCTTTAAGAGAGTGTAATATTGTAAATACTGGATTTACACCCACCCAGTAAATTCAAAATTTTCAATATGACATTAAAATGATTGTTCGGAATATTTTATATGAAATATTAATTATCTGTGCTGCATTTTTAATTCTTAATTTAATGATTTGAAATTGGGTTGTATATAGTTTTCTATCATATTCACCTCACAACGTAATAAAAGTTGAAATAACTTTTGTATGGACAGAACATTTACATATCCAACTTCGCCAATTTGTTGTTCATCCAATGGATTCTCAATTCATATTTCATTTAAAAAGTACATTTTAGAACAAAAGCGAGGGTAGGTTAATGAAAATACGAAAGGAGCCATTTACAAAATATGTTTAAATTTCTTGAAAGCTTCATGTTTTATAAAATACCCAAGATGGAACCGAGTGTATTAACAATAGTATACATGTACATATATTTTTCTTTTATTTATCTGTTCGATTATTGATTCATATGCTTTATCTGGCGTCTATGTGCTACTGATAAAATGATTCAAGGTATTATTCCTAGCGCTCTCGAGCGCTAGAAACTACGCTAGTCTATATTTCTGGAATACGCATGCTCGACTTCATGGTCGGGCATTCTGGGAAAACTACTGTAGATCGATAGACTGTACGATAAACAATTTCGTTTTATCATGAAAAATAGATATGATCCGAATTCTGAAGTTTCTTAATTTATTGTCTAACCTACAAATACAAGTACAAGAAAAACTGAGGTCATATAACAAGATTGTAGAGATCAACTGGTAAAACCTAGCTTTCCTTTCTGATATACCACCTTCCTAGACAATTCCGGCAAGCTCATAAAAATAACAAGGATATCTTTTCAGAGTATGCGGAAAGACAAGAAGCGATTGATACAATGCAGTACCACACAGATATAATTCTTTAATTTTTCATTTTTTCCTTTTTGACGGAAAAGCCTGATTGTTATAAACAAAGAAACGACAAAGAGGAAAATTTTACGTCGAAGCACAAAAAAAGATAATTTCTTATTGGTCAATTTGGCTTGAGTCTATCATACGGAAAAATCCGAGGAAAGAAACGGCATTCACGCGGGAAAATTTCAGCGAAATAACCCAGTTGATCACGAACCTTGGCTACAGTGCTAGCTCACCTATTTTTTTAAAAAGATAAGCCTGTATAATTATACCACTCTCATTCAACCGTAAGTGTACCCTTCTACATGTATAGGTTCCTCTACATATGCAAAACTAGATTACAGTGTCATTTTTTCGAACTATAACAAGATTCTGTTATCAACTAGTAAACATATATTCTAAAATGTAAAGCCTCAATTTCAGTGAAATCTACGGCTTTTCTAGAGGACTTTTAAACTTTCCGAAGAACGTTCTCTTCTACAGATTTTCTAACGATCAAATTTCACAAGTGATTGCCTGACGTCATGACGTCAGGCATATCTAAGGTTTAAAAATTCCATTCTCCGAAACAGTGCGGACAATGGAAGCAAGCAATATCTCAAGAATTTTGACAAAAAAGATTAGCCGATGCATGTTTTATGTGTCAGCAATTACATTCACAGTTAATGAAAATGTTATATGGGATGTAAAAATAACAGTGAGCAAGAGTTTTCAAATAAAAGGGCTGTTCACCATGCACGTGTGTAATCCTGATTTAAAAATAGATTGGCCATATTTGAACGGTGAAAAGGTGTAGGGGGTTTTCGCAAAAAGTTGTTACATATTGTCTATTACGGTACAATGTAAGTTATAATTGGTGTTGGATTATTATCATTACCTAAGAGTCATCAGTTTTTATTAAAACAAATATATATTCATACAGCTGGAATGTTTACTGAAGACACTATGTATATCGCCGAAGTGGAATGTGGCCCGATTTTTGATCAATTGGGCGATTTCGTTCATCTTGAAAAGGGTACACAATTCGCGTGTCTTACTCAATTACTAGTCATATGTGTGTTAATTGAAATGAATAGATTTCTTACAAAACATTCGATCCAATATATGATATACATGTATGTAGTTGTTACAAAACATTTAACCCCCATTCATAAAGTAATTTGAATTAATGAAATAATTTAACTTCAAGTGATATACATGTACATGTACTAGATCGAAGAAAAGACTGAAATTTCTTTTAAGCATGTTCCGTTTTTGAATTTATGATCAGCAGCGAAAAATAAATTATTCATTTCTTATAAGATAGCCGAATTGATACGTGCATGCTTCCACTGAATAATTCTGTTTAGTCAGGCAAGCTTTTTGGAAAGCTATTACTTCATTTTTTAAAATATACATGGATTTAAATGTGAATTTACTCAAAGTTATAAGGTTTTATATTAATTCTGTGTAAATGCTTCAGAGATAATTCTGAACAATCCATATTTTCTTTATTGTCAATGAAGTTTTATTTTCTAGCAAAGTAATGTCATCCAGTAATTATGTGCAGTTGAAGGTGTCAATCTCAAATTCTTAAGGTCTTATAGCGATCATGGAAAAAATGCTATAAAAATGTCGGAACAATAACTTGTTTTATCAACTTACATATTATTAGTGTTTTGCGTGACGATGACAATTACGAACATGGCTGACCCGACGAACCGCGATGTCTGTAGTGCAGCGGAAGTGGAAGGCACGACATTGCAAGAATTCCCTCTGATCGACTTGTTTGTTGCCGTTTTGCACGACCAATTTATCAAAAAAACATCGAGCGTGAAACATTACTCATAGTTAGTGCAATTTCTTCATATGATGGGGATACTGTAAACCGTGTATTCTACGCTAATGCAACATCTCGCGAATTGTTATCGTCGAAGACCAATCAATGAATAAAGTTATTAAGGTGGTATGGGACACCTGTCGATATTAATGTGGATAAAAGTATATAATAACGCTTTCATCGTTTAAGAGTTTTGAAATTTTACAATATTTGACCAAAAAATTTGTTTTAACATTTTTTGGAAAGGTAGCGTAGTGTACCTATCACTTCAATTTCATTTGTAATTTCCTTCCTATCACTTCAATTTCTTACATGCTCCCCAAAAAAGTAAAAAGTGGGGGTGGGGGGGGGGGGGGCAACTCCAGGATAATTCGCTTTTTTATATTTATATATCTATATTTAAGAAAAATGTTAGCTGCAAAAAAATTGGGAGGGGGGTGCCACCCCCCCCCCCCCTTTATTCCTACGTGCCTGTTTTGTTTTAAAATTTCCTAGTGCATCCAAACGACTTTTAAGCAAACAGAACACTGGCTGTTTTGTCGTTTTAGATGAATATAAAAAGAAACTGGGTTACTGTAAAACGTTTTATCTTTTACGCGAACAGACAATTACCCATTATAAATCAGATATACAGTGTATTTATTATTGTGCTTGGTATGCAAAGCCATCACTTGGAGTATTATACAATGTATCCGTTGGGACGACATTTTTACATATTCAATATGTTCTTTTAACAATTCCAAACACGAACGAGGATTGTTTTTGGTATTTGTCATATTTCATGCCAGAGCAAACTTTGGTATGTATAATTTTTCTTTATTACTCAGATTACTCATCGAAATATGCACTGTTTTTATTACGTCTACGTTGTGAAGTACACTTCACGCTTACGTGCAGTCAGCTAGAATTGTGATAGCGTGATAGATTGTAAAACAGCTGCGCAAATGTAATGATATGATACAAGGACCGAAATAACACAGACCTCCGTTGTGTTGAGATGGTACGCGACAAGGGCCAAAATAACCTCCGCTGTGTTGAGATGGTACGCGACAAGGGCCAAAATAACCTCCGCTGTGTTGAGATGGTACGCGACGTGGGCCAAAATAACCTTCGCTGTGTTGAGATGGTACAACATACATGTAGTTGTCTCAACACACTTATTTCTTATGGTTATATTCAAAATTATCTTTGCAATGTGTCTCTAATTTTTTTTCATAGAGCCTACATATTTTTGCCGATTTGTTATGCTCGTATCGTACGTATTAGTTTTAGTCATCGTAGTAGCATCGTTAGCTGCGATACATCAATGTATACATAATATTGATTAAACATTGGAGGTTATGTAATTAGAATGAAGAATACTCGGTAGTCAATACTGCATGATGTTCGGGAGCATAGGGTGTAAATTGATAAGCTCGGATATAGATGACACGCTATGATGCATACATTTATAGTCACAAACAAGAAAAAATTGGTCCTCAATGCAGCAAGCACATGAAATCCGATCGGAAAGAAACACATACGATCACATATTAATGAATAATCTCCCTCTCTCTCTCTCTCTCTCGATCGAGAGAGAGAGAGGTTTCATTGTAATATTTGATTTAAAGTATATTACCGAAAAATCTACACGAGTCCTACCTGCATTTTACTTGACTATACTTAATTATTAAATACAGAGTATTAATGTAGACACTCTTCTTTCGTTGTAGATTGGATCATGCGATACCGGTGGAGATCCGCTTTGTGTCGGTGGAGACTGGTGGCTACATGCCTTTCTCCGATATTTGTAGTGTTCTTCTTTACTTTACTTTTACACCAACCGTCAGACGGTCAGATATCTGTTCAACAGAGAAGGAACTCGGAAAAACCTACGCTACTCACAAACTACACAAAAAATCCTTACAACATATCCCATCCGTATGATGTCAACTTTGAGGAGTTACTTGTGATGAAAGACAGCGGGCAGGAGATTCCATTAGCACCTCTAAATTCGCACCCGTATAAATATATTTTGAATCCATCCAATATTTGTAACGACCCCCCTCCCCAGAACGGGTCAATATTTGTACTAATACTCATCAAAAGTGCGCCAGATAACTTCCATTTAAGACAGACTCTTCGAATGTCAATGGAGAAGATCCCGATTGAGCAGGGCTATGTTCGAATCGTTTTCTTGATGGGAACGTCAAAGAAAGAACATAACAAGAACATTTTGATAGAAAATGCATTATATGGAGACATTGTACAGCAAAACTTTGTGGATTCTTATAAAAATCTGACGATTAAAACCGTCATGGGATATAACTGGGCAGTAGAGTATTGCTCAAATGCTACTCACATACTTTATAAAGATGATGATTTCCATTTTAACGTGAAAAATCTACTGAAATTTCTGTCAAATCACGAACACCCGCAGTCTTTGCTGGTGGGCTACCGAGTAGAAAAGGCCCCCGTGATGCGTCATCAGGCTAGTCCACATTTTGTGAAGAAAGAGGATTATTCTAATAATAAATACCCGCCATATTTAGCTGGTGGTGCCTACGTGGTTAGTATGGACGTAGCCAAGAGGTTTGTAGTGGCATTTCCTTATGTCAAATACATTGCAGTGGACGATTCTTACCTTGGAATCGTCGCAATGAAACTAAATATTCTTCCGCAGATGAACGATAGTTTGTTTTCTTTCAAGGACTGCAAAGATTTAGACTCCAAAGTGATAGCCTGTAGGGGATATACGTCGCATAAAGAGGTGTTTTCTGCGTGGAAAATGTACGTGAAGCGAGTTTTATCCAAATTTTACATCTGATTCCTTAAGAAGGACGCATTCTATTGTGTTCAGTATTTGGTAGCTTTCCATGAAAATCAAAATATTTACATCATTGTGTTACTTTCAAACATCTAATGCCAAGGTCTTACTGTTTCTCTTCTTGAGCGTTGTCCCTGGATGTGTTCTAAAATGGTGTACATGCATTTGAAACAATTGCCGAAACTGTTCTATTTTAAAAAAAAACATTTTGAAATAAATGTTCAATAAAACTTTAGCACTGTATACCTATTTTTGGGGTTTAATTTGTATTTTCAAAAAATTGTTTAGCTTAAATCGGCTTCTGTCCGGTGAATCATTTGTACCAAACATGTGGAAAAATTCGTAGAAAACTGTTGAGGATCGTTAGCTTGTCGTTCAATCTATGATATTGTGTAGCGTGCAGCAACAGATGATTATTATAATAATAAATATATATGTGTATAAACTGGAGTATTTCAGTCCCTTGGAGACGCATCCTTTCGAGAAAATGCGATTGGATGATGTAATAAGATGTTATGGTTTATATTCTAAAATATGAGGCGATATGAAATGGACGTTCACAACTAAACGAAATCGATAAATATATTATTATAAACTAAAATGATATATGTATGTTTTCAACAAAGACAACGCCATTATAGTTTACATATATATGTACATGTATTATGAAGTCAACATTTTCTAAGTAATGACTGAACTATAAGTGCCCATTTACTATCCATTTAATTAAAGCTATTTATATCTTTGCCGTATTTAATGTTAGAAACTAGACCCGTAGTTGGCATTGTGATGAGCTGTGTAAAAGGAAACATTGTAACAATTAAATGCGACAGATAATTAATTGGTATATTTACAGTACCTGGGTTTTTAAGGGTAACGAGAAAGAGATATTTTCAGAAACATATTTATAAACGATTCACGTTTGTGTGGACTGCGCATGTGCGGGAAAAGTAATCAGAGAAATGGCATGGCATGACAACAAGTTTGCTTACCGAATTAATTCTCATAAAAATACTTTTGTGACGTTGACAAAATAATTTAATTACAATTAATAAATGTTAACAATATCAATAGTTAACATATATACGACTAGTTTCACACCAGATCAGAGAAAATAAGATGAAAAGTCAATATTATACATTTATTTAAGCATTGAGTGCTTATTTTGGATGTCGTCGGTCCTATAACACACCAATAGGACCGTTATAGGACCGACGACATCCAGAAATAAGCATTCATTGCTTATATTTATATTCATATTGATGATTATTTGTATGAAGTATTTGTGTATCGTCGCTTTTTAGCCTTTATATACGGTCTTAGTCAGGGATATGAAGGTCTCACAACACTATTTTTCCGAAGGTTCACGTCAAAACATGGCTGAGTCAAAATAATTCCCGAATTCCCCTTCGTTTTTAGGGGTTTTCCGCCAGCGACAGGGACTGTAGTTTTTTATGAGATGAAAAACAACGTGTAAAATGCCTGATTTTCCCACTTTTGTAAAAATACGAGGTCACTTGAATTTTTGATGCCAGTTGTTTCGGCAGGGGTGTGAAAAGGCTCGGACATGATTTTCAAGCACATGTGTAACTTTGAGGTAAACAAACTCTCGTGCCTTTGTGGATGGCTGTGTGTTTTTGCTACTAAATTGGTTAGGAACGATTGTTTTAAAAGTTTCCCAGAAGTTTGTTTTAAACTTGCTACCCGTGTCTAAAGTTGCGTAATTTTGGTAAGAATATATAGTAAAAATTAATAGTGGTGTGCAACCTGAAACATAAGTGGAACAGCCATATGAACATGTTATTTAGTTCGCTTCCGCGACTAAAAATATAGTGCCAGAAACTTTGTAGAGAAAAATCTTTTTTATTAACGAGTAGATATGATTTAATGATTATTTTTCATAAGTACATTTCAAATTTGTTATGTAAGTTTGAACGTTTCATTTAATCTTACAATAATAAATATACTCAAAACGCGTGATGACGTTTATATTTGTGCTCATGGCGCATGAATAGGCTAAGTGTATTCACAGGAATTTGAATGTCGCATATTTCCAATGCAAACATAAGGGGAAATATACACCAAATGTAAATATTGCATGATGATGAGGGAGATATGAAGATTTATTCCCCCAGGGAAAATCATTTTCCCGAGGTTGAGATAATCGATAAAATCCTAGAACATCGCATGCTCATCCTTGGGATTTTCATACGCATGGAATGAAAATAGCTTCCGAAAGAGTTGGATATAATGAAAAAATATGACGATAACAGGGAAATATGAAGTTTTATTGCCCTGACAAGTGATTGTCTAGAACCAATCAGATAACTCGTTATATAGAATTTTTATAATTCTCTCGACTAAATTTTCTTTTTACATAGAGCTGTTTCTTTTCTTTCTTTTGTCTCCGAATGCGTTTAATAGTCCACTACCAACATGCCGACCACGCCCTTGTATACATCCTCAAAAAGCTTGACACATCACGTGACGATGAATGTGTTTATTGTCCGCATCGCACTTGAACAATTTATCGTAAATTGTCTTCAATTCTTTTAAACGCGCTTGAATTAAATTGACATTTCCACAGAGTTTTATTCATGTAGCTAGATGGGTCTGTCTTTAAAAACATTCATATAGCTTTAGTTTCAACCCCCCTCCATTAACTATTAGTAATGAGATTTAAAAATAAAATAAAACGGAACTGCATAGGTGAGCAAATTTTCTACATTTCTCACACTCTTCTCTTGTCAATGATAAGTCAAGGTTACTTTAAGGACACACACAAAAATATCATTCTCGTCCTTGGGATCGTCTTGGTGATTTGGTAAAGGTAAAGTAATAAATATCACAATTTTTAAATTATACCATTGTTCAAAAAAAGGTCATTCATAACTCGTTTAGTTTGTAAAATTGTGGGTTATGGTACGAATTGAATCTACTTAAAATGAGTCGATGAATTCTAACAAGTCCACATTACATAATAACTTCCCACTCAATTTTATTTGAATAAGAATCAAATATTAATCAGACGTGTTTCTGCTGATCCCTTTTCACAATTTAGCTATGATTTCCAAGAATTTTTGTTAATGACAATCGATTTGACCATGAAAAATTCTAGTTTAGTTTTCCGTTTTACACCCTGTTATACGTGTTAGAACATTAAATGCCTCATAGTCATCTAAAAAACAAATACATTTAGTTCACCTGAGACAAACATTCACGCTGATTTCCTAATCAACTTTTGTCCGTTGTCTGTGGCCGTCGTTGTCGTCGTAAACTTTTTACAGTTTCATTTTCTCCAGAAAAACTGAGCCAATTTCAACAAAACTTGGAAAATGGTATGCTTAGGTAAAGAGCTTTTAAGTTTGCTCAAATTAAAGGCAAGACCCATTTAGAGGAGGAGATAATGAAGAAAATATGAAAATAGGAGAGGTTGTTTGAGACATTTCCTTAAGAACCAAATAGCTTATAACTTCTAAACTTTAACATTAACCTTTTTTTTCATGTATATGTTGCATTTTACTTCATAAAGCTTGGATCAGAGTTATATCAGTTGGTCATTTTTCCTCGGGTGAGCGATGTGGCCCCTCGGCTTCTTGATTAGCATATACCAAGGGTCATCAATTCATCAGAACAAACATATGCAGATAAACATTCACATTTGGTTTCATTTGAATTCGGGATTAGAGGAGACGGATAGGGATTTCATTAATATACAAAAACATGGACGTACTATGAACAGCCAGTGTGCTTATTTAAAGATTTGGATTTCTCAATTCAGACTTATCTAAAACAGTTAAATTGTTATAGATAAGTTTAATAATTGATGAATTTTAAACTTGTAATATAACAAATGTATTGATATTGGAAAGAAAATAGATTAAATGCTCCCGATAATCCGTAAAATATTCAGCTGTTTACAGAGAGGATGGGAAAATTACGTCTCCAAATTCCAAATTTTACCTGGACCTGTTGGATGTCACCTTGTAATTAAGTAGGTCGACGTGGGGTTTTTTCTTTATTCAAATTTAATCTTATCTATTTCCAGATTTAGAAAAGGGTAGTGCTATTCTGGTATGTTTGTGGGTTAATAAGTCTAGCGATACAAGACAACGTGTCAATTTTCTAGCTTTGCGATGTATCAAACTTCAAAATCATATTTCTATTTAACAATTGATTTTTCATAGTATTCAAGTTTCGTGTATTTTATACTTGGTAATTGGCCGGTCACGTGTTTTGAACAATAGGTTAAGAATGATTAAGATCGTAAAGAAATTAACCAGCATTATTTAATAAAAATCATCAGTACAAATACTGCATAAATAGTGGATTTTCCAGCCAAGACAACAAGACCTTGGCTATCTAGTTACACAGAGCCCATGAATCTTTCAAGTACACAACTCATTTTTTACCCACTGAACCCATTCCCGTAAGTGCCTTTTGTGAAACTAATTCTTCGAGGCCTCTGGGCCGCGTTTTACAAAAGAACTTACGACTTATGACCAAAATAATGAATACTTATAAATCAGATATTAATCAATATTTCAATTTTATGGTTTTAAAATATAATTATAGATTCAAAATAGCTGTAAATTACTGGTTTTGTATAAATTTCATTCATTAAAGATAGTTCCATGATGTTGAAAATATCTACGACGTTGTCGTAAGTTCTTTTGTAAAACGCAGCCAGACACACACACACACTTTAGTCCCGATGCAACCGGTTATATAATTTCTCCAGTTTACCGCGTTCAAGAATAAGAACGACTACAAGTTCTTTTCTAAAATGACTATTTCTTAATTATATATTACATACATGTATTTCTAAATTCATAAAAAAAGATTTTCCTTAAAGAATGGTGAGGGAGGGGGGAGGTAAATATAAGAATATGAAATATATAAGTAGTATAGTAAAGAGCATATATAAAGGTAAGGGATTTTATGTGAAGTTTCAACTAAAAAATAATAGAATAAAGAGAGACGGGGCCTACCCCCTTCCACATTTCCTATATGCGTGATTTTTATTCTCCTTGTGTCGTCTTACATGTATCTTGCGCAATGATAATGGTAAAGAAGATACAAAATAGACCGGTTTTCTAAATTGTTGATCGGTAACAATGATATTAAAATTACGGTTATCAAGCACTCTGCACAAATCTCGATATATCTTTCAGCAAACTTGAAAACGGGAGTCAGGAGACGATGGGAATTTGGCCATATTCTAAAACCTAACATAACCTCTTTGGTCTGACATCAGTTTTGGCCTGTACATAAGTTCTTGCTTGTCTATTTTATTTGTTGATAAGAGTTCTTAAAGAAAACAAAAGAAAAAGAAACTTAAAGGATGAAAGAACCTTGTTGGGACAAACTTTAAGACGATACCAAATTTTAGGCCAGACCCAAATTATGCCTATTCTAGCCCATTGATGCAAGGCAAGGTTAGGCTTTAGTGAACGTCGCAAATGTCTGTGGTAATTTTTGGCATTACAGATCTCGATTTCACATAAATGCGCTTTTTGAAATCCAAAAATTGATGGTTTGGTATTAAATTTTAAATGTCTTGAAAAATTTAGTTTGCATTCTTTATAAAAATTATCGAAATTTATTGATCCGATTGCAGCAGAATTATGTAAGCTGTAAAACAGGTGTTTTATTTCGTCTGCGTAGTTGATAAAAAAACCCAAAGAATTGTCTCTTCAATTAATCCTTTTTTAATTCTGTGTTCACTGAAAACTAGATCACAGGTAGATAAGAATCATGCATGAAGTACATAAACAAAAGACACAATAATAAACATGCAAGTATGTATGTAAATGCAAATGCGTATTGTTCAGGAAGAACAAAAGTCTTTAAAAATTATCTATCTCAATCATAATGTTTTACGTTCATAGCGCACATGGTCATTATTTTCTCACTGAGTAATTATGTATTTATCTAATCATCACATAAATACTATTATTTCATTGTTGCACAACAGTTATAAAAAATATCGGCGGCATATCTCAATTTGGCAAAATTGTTTTTAAGTGAAAAAGTCAAATGAAATTCCGCAAACTTTGAATTTACTGGATTTGTGGAACCACAGAATTTACAATACGACATCTTTTAAATTTTGTTTTTACAAACACCCAGTAAATTCAACATTTAAAATATGACGCATAGCTCAGAGGGAAGAAAACAATATTACAGATATCAATGAAATACTTCTCAAGAAATTCTTGATAAAACCACATACAGAAGTGTGATGCCTACGAAAATCCTTCAGTACACTCATAATATAACCAACAAATTAAAAGAATTAATTCCAAGGCAAATGTAATTAATGATGTAAATCAAAGATCCCTGTAATTTGATCTAAACATAAACGCGTTTAAGTTAAAAACAAAGCTTTGAGTATCATCATACATCAAAAGAAAATCTAACAATGTGGAATATAAAGTTACGTAAACTGTTGAAACAGCTTATATAAAACGATTTAAGTGGAAATAATCTTGGAATGAAGAACGCGTCTCTTTCGCATTATTCGGATGTCTTCAGAAATAAGCACCGATTGAATCTCTCTGCTCATTGCTTGAGTCTGATTTAGTTTCATCGTGATTTAGCCTAGAGTTCTCTTTGTCAGGGGTAATATTACCCAGCTCGACCCTCCCGTTTACCTCCAAAGAAAGAGCAAAATTGTCTAGCTGTCGTTGTTGACCTGATTCCTCTGAAGTAAAAATGTCGGTTATTTCGAAATCAGCGTTCACTGAGGCGCGATCCTCCGAATCAGTCTCATCAGACTCCGTCTTAAACTCGCCCACCTCAAACCCGTTGTTCCGCGGGACGTCGTAGACGGAAGATGCACAGATGGATGATGCAGACAAGACTTCTCTTGCCAATATGGTACCCTCTTCATCGCTACTGATCGCTAACGTGTAACTCTGTCTTCGCGGTGCGCCACAAAAGCTTCCCGCGGGAGATATGCTACTTGTAGATGATGCAGGGCTATTCTGAATTAAAGAAGGGCTATCGTCACTTTTCATTTGAAATTGTAAGCTGTATCTAGAAACAAATGTTTTCTTTATGGCTTCCATGTCTTCTTTTGTAGATTCATTATCATTTAGCGTGTTTTTTAAGTTCTGATCAGGATAAGACAAATTTATATAATCATTGACACTTTTTTCAGAACTCGGTGTGAACTCGCTAAGAACA
>WFKH01008110.1:27446-39623 GCA_016163765.1 Magallana hongkongensis
AAAAAAAGTTGCGTGTTAAGTTCTGTTTCTAGTGCTGTATTACCAGGGTTTATTTTATCTAACCGAGTTTCACTGTATGAGAAGTCACGACGCGGGCTGCCGGAAGTTAATACTAAGCCTGGACTTCTGGGATTAGATAACTCATCAAGATCAGTAACTTGCTCATCAAGAAAATCTAAGTTAACCTTTTTCTCGGATTCATGGGAAGAGTGTTCTTTTGACAAAGCTAAAAGTGTCAGAGCTGTCAGTTTAGAAATCCTAATAGAGTCTCCTTCCTCTAGTTTGCGAAGCTTTTCGTTGCCATGGTTATGTATCGATTTTTGTTGATTTTCTGCATTCTCTAGTTTATTGCTCTCGGCCTTGACAATGTCTTCTTCAAAAGCCTCATTGTGAGCTCCAGGAATGACACTAATACCCATGGAGGTCCCATTTCTGTGGTTCAACCCTACAAACAACAATGCATCAACAAACCAACAAAGAGCAAAGGACGAGGCTCAAACATTCAATTAAATTAATGTGTATGTAAGGATAAAACCAAAGTAACTACTCACCATCATTTGTTCTCCAAGGTATTTGGTTGGAGAGCATCACATTTCCGCCCCTCTGTTTTTATAAAAATAAAAAACATCTTATTGTGTATTAGATGCCAAGTCATGACCATCTGATCACGATATCCTTTAACACAGAGACGCGTACTCTCATCTGATACATATACATTTATTCATGCTTCAGATCTTTCATAGATGTTAAGGAAGGGCCGGTCATTCTCCAAGTCTCAATTATCATATCGAATAACCTGAACCACATTTTGATACGACAAGGTGACCCAGATTTTAAAATGCGATTAAATTATCAGAACTCGAAAACATGTATCAGACTTTGTTTATATTGCTTTAAATAACAGTTTAGAATAAAGTCCTGAACCAAATGAATACCCTGAAATGTTTTTTCAGAAAATCAACACATAAAAAGTTTTCTTCGGCTAAAAATATTGAGCCACCCTCTGCCTATTGTAACAACAACTGGGAGAGGCCAACAGGGGCCTGTTTAGAAGAGCGCGTGCAACAATTTGTGCTGTAGGGAAAGAAAATTTTTTATTTCTTGCAAGAGCTCGCTCTGCTAAACATGCCTCGGGTGTGTTTCTTTTCTAGAGTAGCCCAAGCCCGCAAATTACTTGTACACAAGACTGACCTACGAAGGACACAGTTAATTCATGCATATCTTTTAAAATCAACTGTATCTGAAGAAGATGCAACAAAGAATAAAAGAACCACAAAAATTAGTAGTGCACTTACCAGAAAAGTGCTGAGCTTACGTGCAATGCATTCACATCCGTGCATAAAACAAGATAAAAGTCAAAAGTAGGATTTTATTCTTTAATCATAAAATTTAAATATTCAACACAAAACAACAATAAAGAATCAACTATGACATCATAGAAGATACAGTTCATAAAAATACATAATTATACGAATGAAGACCGTAGGTGATAGCTCAATTTGAATGGTACAACGTCAGCATTTTGATAGAAACTCCTAAAGACTTTTAACAACTTTTTACGTGACTTCTGTGAACTATGAATGAAACATTATGTTTAAAAAGAACACAAAGAACAAAAAAAGTGACGTGAAGTAAATGTTCATAGACATGCAATGTGTAATTCAAATCTGAGAGACGTGCAGTGATCAACGTGCTGATAGTTGATAGTGTACGGGAAAAATCCAAAGTTAGGTTTTCTTTAGAATTCTGATTGTTCTTTTCACTCTGTACTGTTGTGGGTAAAGAGCTATCTAGAAACAGAAAAAGACTTGTCTGATTGCTCAAGATCTGAATGATAGCGACAATGAATGCAATCTGAGATTGGTTAATTTCTTCCGTTTTATTGACGGTCTCCGTCCTGTATCAGCTTTTGTCAGAAATAACAGCCCACTATCTGAAATTCATTGCTATTCTGAGTCTGCGTCGGGCCTGGGTGACCAAGGTTTATCTTAGCTACTCGAATAAGGGAGGGCTCGTCTGTATCGCTGCAATGGAAAGCACGTCCTGTCCCAGAAAACGTTTGTAAGGGGGTATAAAATATAGGTCAAATAACAACAATTACTAGTAGCTAGAACCAGCATTGACCCAGACTGGCAATTGATTGATTTTTTTCTTGATTTTCAACGATTTACGAACTTTTTGTTGTGGATCATAGCCATACATGACGACATTGTAGTTAAATCTTACTGACCTTTGGCGTTGAAATGGAATATTGTTCTTTGGAAAATTGACGACACTTTGGAATTGAGCATGAGTGAAACAGTCGGTGATAGAGGGCATAGAAGGCGTGCTTAGTTCATTTTGAGGCTGAGATTTGTGAGGATCATTTTCATCTTTACCAACCTTTCGCTTCTTGTGAAAACAATAAGCTAAGATAGATATCAGTATCAACAGCACAAGAAATCCCACAACACCACCGACAATATAGGGCGTTGTACTGGCCTCAGACAGCGACGAAACTCGTTTCTTGTTGACTGTCCCTACAAGGAAAATGTAGAAGTGTTCATCAAATTTCAAAAGACGTAATATTTAAAATCAACAATGTGTGTAGGCAGCCGAATAATACCAGTGCAACACATAGGACACGAAACGCACCGTGTAGTCTCGTAAAATCTAAAATAATCTGTGTCAGATTACCATTTTCAGGGTTTAAAAAGTGTTTGTGGTTTTTTGTTTTGTTTTTTTCAAAAGTACAAAATTAAACTTGATACAATCTTAAGGTGCCGTCACACGATGCGATTTTTCATTCGATTTTCAATCGACTTGCTCAGGTAGGTCGATCGGAGTCGATTGTTGAGGGGGTCGCATTTTTACAATCGATTTTTATTCAATACAATCACTTCAATATATGATTATTGTACGGGAAAAAGGCATTATGACGGCACGATTTTCACCAGAGTCGATTTAAAATTGGACGCAATCATTACACAGCCAATTGTGCCTTCACATGAATTTCACGTTAAGTGAAGTTCACGTGAATTTGTTAATGTGAATTTCACGTGAATGTGTTTCACGTGAATTTCACGTGAAAATTTCAGACATTTTCCACTAAAATTTCATGTGAAACACATTCACATGAATTTCACGAAAAAAAATTTCACGTGAAATTCGTGTGAGTGCTCTTTTCACATGAATTTCACCTGAAAATTTCACGTTAAATTCACGTGAATTTAACGTGAATTTCATGTGAGGCACAATTGCCTGTGTATCAGATTTTCAAAAGAATTTCAGACTTTGCTTTCGACTTATATGGTCACATGGTACGATTTTAGTCGAAAGCGATTTGGATGAAAAATCGGATGGAAAATTGGATGAAAAGTCGCATCGTGTGACTGCACCTTTACAATATTAGTATGCAGGAATTGAGTTTTCTAGCGTTTCGTAGACTAGTGGGGAAAACGTATGATAGGAACTTGTTCGATTGGTATTCCTCTCTAATATTTAATTCAATATATGTTGTGCCTTTTTCATAATGTACGCCCGGCACTTCTCCGTTTAATACACGGCATCGGACACAGATGTCCATATATAGTTTATCGTATATTTTTTTTCTGGGCGGTTTTTAACGTCAATGATAGGTGTACCTTATTAAAACATTAGCAGTATAGCGTTTATATCACAATTGGATGTTAATATTGTCTTAAAGTAAACACAATGTATGCGTTTAGTTGCGTTGTCAATAAACGCCAGCTGCTCCCATTAAGCTACCCTGGCTTACGGCATATGTGTTGTATTTATTGAAGATAAAATAGTGAACTTTATACTAAATGTAGAACTCATTAGAATGGGAATAGACTCTATCAAAAATGATATGTGCATGTCATATCAGTACAGTGTATATTAACCTACGAACTATACACGTTCGACACACAAAAGAAAATTTGCCATATATCCGATTCCCATACTGCTTAGACAAGACCCCACGTACTTGACATATGATCGATGCATTCAAAGATCACAATTTGGAGGCGATGGCATTTCTCAGTTTTTCTGTAAAATTATGAGAAGAGATTGTCCCAAAGGTGAAAGAAATGACAGTTAATGTGCCGGGGACACATGAAACTCGAAGAGTATATCCGTGAGACGTGCCTTACAATCACATAACGTAACACCGTTAATCTTCAAAGGCCATTGACCTTATTAAAATTCCGGAAATTCTATTCAGTTTTGCGCATCCAATAGCTTTAAGTTACCAGGTACAAAGCACGTATTTAGATTACTTTTCTAAAAAAATCAGATCTGTAAGACACAAATTTTGTGGGGATAAATATGAAAATCCTGGGGTAGAGCAGGAGACAAAATTAATGTTGTGACGGCTAAACCTTTAGTAGGTTATAGCAGTGCCTATGTATATTGGCTTATAGGCTTGATTCCTAATATAAGCGCGAGGAATAAATGTCCTCGTAAAATCAAGAGAACACCCCTCTCGGATTTAGAATACTTTTCTGAAAATCGTGACCTATATGAAATTATATCAAAAGTTCAGTGCTCGCGATTTTATATTGTCGCGATTTGATACAAAACGGATGAATCGCGGAATTAAATACCTGCGTAATGTATGTACAGTATTGACAGAAAATTAATTCCAATGAGAGAAATGTATATTAAAAAAAATTAAAAAGTGAAACAAAACTCAAACACAATCACCAGAAATGGAGTGACTTATCGGTCCCTTACCTCCTGCTGATGTAATAACTTTCAATGGTCTTCCGCAACTGATAGTGCGCGCAAAAGCACTGGATCCAGAACACATCCTGAACGTGTAGTTGGAGCCGGGGGTTAACCCAGAGACTGTGAATAGTGGCGAGGACCGGTTAGAGATGGTGTTGAAGCTCTGTCTGTCCGTGGAGCTGTCCAGCATCTGTAACAGGAAGTGCTGCGGGGAGCCGCCATTGAACCCCGGGTTACACTCTACCTGTACCGATGTGTCGCTCACTGCCTTGGTGGAACAATTGTAAGGAATTTCGGGTGGACCTATAATGAAATTCGATCATGAGAGAGAGAGAGAGAGAGAGAGAGAGAGAGAGAGAGAGAGGAGGGGGGAGAGTCGTAAAGTTCAGGGACGATCTAGATTTTTTGCCATCTGATGGCTAATTTTAATGATATGATATGTAAACTTACTGGGTTCGACAATACGATACATGCATGGAAACATCATATCACCAACGATATTGGTAGCAATGCAAACAATATCCGAGTATTGGTTGTTTGATCTACAGAAATAAAATGAACACGAAATATATTTTTGAGATTTCCAACAATTAGAACTGCTTGAAAGTCAAAGCTATTTATGAACACAAAATGAACTCACGCAACATCTATGCGGATGGTAGTTGAGGACACGGCCTGGGATTCCACGTCTCCTAAAAGCCCAGTTTTTATTGGTGCATTACTTTGAATATACCGCCATCGCATGGTAACGTTGTTTGGACTGGCTGTAACTCGACATGTGAGTGCTACGTCATCACCAATGCGAACGGCATGTTTCTGAACACCAGAAAACGAGCAGACGGGACTATCTGGAGAGGGAGAGAGAGAATAATTAATTTGAATGTTTCTCAGTTTATTCGTGCAGTTTGATGGAAAAGAGGAAAACTTACATAGAGCCTGAACATTCAAAGGAGGACTTTTAGCTGCTCCCAGATGATTGTAACCCTGGCAACTGTACTGCCCACTTTGGTCACTGAAAACAAAATACACATGTAAATGTCCGTCTAAACAACAACGTTTTAAACTTTCAGAATAATAGATAAAAAAAATTACAAACCGATGAAAATGCTGCACATGCAGACTTGTAGAAAGTCTAGATACAGATATGTCTACGCGTGTGATGTTGAAGCTTGAGTCGGATATAGGAGATCCATTGAAGAACCACAGAGTTTGGCTCGGAGGTGGTAATGGACGTGCCTCTATATCACAATGAAGAACCAGGAGTGACCCCTCTGTAACAGTTCTAGTTCCATTATCAGCCGATATTGAGGGGGAGTCTGTGAAGAAAATGAAAGTTGGATTTAACAAGAAAATTGTCTTCCAAAATTTCTAAATAGGATTTTGTGTAATTAACGTTAAAACGTTGAAAGACCTAATCTTTTATAATAGAATAAGGGATGGTATAAATTTAAAATACGCTAGATGAAGAGTGGTTTCGGTCGTCAGAGGGAATATCAAATGACTTACAATTAGGTAGAAGGACAACTGAGCGGTTGAGACTTTGTGTATATGTCTTCTGTAGAACTGGGTTTGTAACTACACAGGAAAGAACCTGGTTCTCCATGTTTCTAGTAAGGTGTCGAATCAACGTCCCTCTGACGAAGTAAGTATCGTCCGAGTTTCTGATTACTTGTACAGAGGTGCTGTTAACTCGTACGCCATTCAACATCCAGAAGATATTTGCTGCAGGTCTACTTCCGTTAGTATGACACGTGATGGATCTTAACTCCCCGTCATCAAACAATCCGGTGAAACTATCAAAGACCGGAGCCAGGGGAGCAACTGTAACAGGAAAACAAAGAAAGAAGAAACCATAAGCCTGAAACGCCCGAACTATTTCTCTTAGTTTTTTTGGACTGACTTTTGATTACGATCACTTACGGTTAACGTCCAGAACCACGGTTTGCTGGACTTGGTAGAAATACTGTATGCTGGCGTCACATATCACAGACCCCTTATACATCGTCCTGTCGATCGTCAACCTAAGGGTGTTTACCCGAGAAATGGTGCCGTTGGCGTGAACCGTGTCCACGTCGTGTCCGATGTAAGTAGTTCCGTTCGTGTTCGGACCTACAGTATACTAATTACAGTCAGTACAGCCAGAACACGTGATCCAATGATACTAATTTTGTTTTCGATTTGCCGTTTGGCTTACCCAGTAGATGCCACTGTACTAGGGGTGGGGGTTTTCCGCCGTCCGCTTTACATGATAGGGTCTGTACAGATCCCTCATCTATGGTTGTGTCTGGTCCGTTCACAGAAAACAGGGTGGGTCGTACTGATAAAAGGACAAAATGAATATATATAACAAGTTTTTTTTATCATATGTTAAAACTGTACTGTAAAAAACCTTTTTTCGAAGCCATATTCTTACATACAAATGTATGTTAAAAAGGTATATCTTTAAAGATTAATTCGCTTGCAACGCAGAAGCATCTATTTTCTTCACAGTATATAGCTGAATAAAGAAAAAAAGACACATATTTATTCTTTTAACATTGTTGCTATAGAAACAGCGACAAAATAATGAAAATTCAAAGCTAATTTGAGGACACCTTGTTAGTAATTGCAGCAACCTAATTAATCTAATTAAGGATAAAATATGTTTAAAAAAAGGCCGTCACTGTGGCTATATATGTAGCTAAGAATTGTGATTTTTTTATACATAACATGGTGTTTGAGTTTCGCAAGATTTTGCAATAATGTCAGAAAACGTGGGCTATAATTTTTAAACAGTCAGATAAAAAAAATTCAGAAAATCTGATTTCCTTACAGTGTATATTTCAAGAATGTCAACTTTTTTTATCATTAGTTGGTTTATTTGTATAATCATTTATTCATTGTATTTAGAACGTTTCCTTATAAGTCTATTCAGATTTTTTTGTGACCCTGGGATCAGCCGGGCGATACTTTGGGAAGGGTAAATCTATTCTTATATTGCCTGTGGCCTTTCAACAATATACAATTATAACTATTAAATTCGGTTTTTAGCATAAACGTTTTGTAAATCAACACTTTTATTTATAAGAATTCAGAAAAATCTTCATAAAAAAACACATAGGTCAATACATTATTTATAATAAATTAATAACAACCCCTTTCTCATTATAAAACCAGGAAACATTTTAATAATAAGGCGGAAGTTTATAGGATAGCAAATGACTTGTTTATTTCCGTTGTTTTGTCAAACGCTTATCTATGGTCTACTTACATTAAAGATAAATGGAGCGATAAAATTCGTACGTTTTTTTATTCATACAGATTATTTGTTATTTATGATTGCACGTCAGCCAGTATTTAAGACGAACTGTACTTCATATCAAACTGTACAGTATATATACCAAATAAAGAAAACCATTCACAAAGTCCACGAATAGTATATATACAAAAGAATTTAGTCAGTACAATATGATATTAAAAAAAGATTTAAAAACAGTTTTTATACAGTGTTGGTTGATCTTACATAAGGTGTAATGCCATGTATTACCATTATGTGTCGTCTTTTGTCTTCATTTATTTTCTCTTTTTCAACTATCATCTTATTATATTAATTTTGTTCCTGGTATACCTGTATACTACGAAAGCCCATTGAGCTCATTTTCGTAGGTAAAAAAAATAAATGCGTAACTTTCGCGATAAAACACGAAACTTTTGCGAATAAACGCGAAACTTTCGCGAATAAACGCGAAATTTCGCGATTCTCTTGCACTTTGTTAACGGTACGTGATACAATATGCTCATTTCCAATCAATATCAGTTCAATGTGGTTATGGATAAAAACAAGTTATACGGTCGCTAGTTTAATTCTCTTCACAGTGTATTTCCTATAAAAATATATAATAAAATATATTTATGGTAATTATTAACTCAAAGCTCCTGAAGATAATAATGAAACCGGTAGAGTTTTTATCGGCGTTCTGTTTATTGATTAATTAACTTAAGATATATAGTTAAACCATTAATATTTTTCAGCATACAAACTAATGTTCCATGGTAATGTTACTAAATATTTACACGTGCTTTAAAAATTAAAAAAAAATGTTGATTTTTGAAATAAAATGATATACGACTTTGTATTATACACTTATGTAGTTGTTATGCATATACAGGAAGTAATCTATTTATTAATTTACAAAAATATCAAACTAATTGGGTGACCCAGAAGTATTGGTACATAATGCATCGCGCTTCTCATTGTTCAAAACGTTATACGTATAATTATAATATTGCCGCGACATAAACTAACGTCTAGTATGACGGCTTTATATAAGACAAAAAAGACAAGTTGTTAATTAAAAGAAGTCTCAATGTACACAATTTTCCTAGCTATTGTTAAAATTGGAAAGTAATTTCGTCTTCTAAATTTATAACATATAAGTTATATATGTCGTTTAAAATCAGTACCAAGGTTTTAAAGATTTCCCATGCTTGATTTGTATTTATTGTAGAAAAAAAAGATAATTAATGAATGCCTACGAAAGCCCATTGAGCTCATTTTCGTAGGTAAAAGAAATTTTTTTTCGCGAATAAACGCGAAACTTTCGCGAATAAAAGCGTTATTTTCGCGTTAAAACGCGAAACTTTCGCGTTAAAACGCGAAACTCTTGCGTTAAAACGCGAAACTTTCGCGAATAAACGCGAAACCTTCGCCAATAAACGCGAAACTTTTGCGAATTAACGCGAAACTTTTGCGAATAAACGCAAAACTTTCGCGATATAACGCGTTACTTTCGCGAATAAACGCGTAACCTTCACGAATAAAGGTGAAACTTTAATATAAATATTGTCATTTCATACCAGAACCCTTATGAAGAACAATGACTGAAAACAAACACATTTTAGTTTTAAATAAATACTTATTATTCATTATTATTATATCATCCGTTTTACGTTAATTTATCAAAACAAAAATCTTTTTATATATAGATACAAATAAATCTGATAAATTTCATAAAACTGTTAGATGTTAGATGTTCTAAGTAGATAAGGAGGTAGAGCATCATTTTTCATTTGTTCGCCGACCCTGTGTTCGAACAGGCGTTCATTAATTATCTTTTTTTCTAAAATTAATATAAATTCAAACGTGGGAAATCTTTTAAATCTTGGTACTGGTTTTCAAACGACATATGTGATAAATTTAGAGGACGAATAAATTATGTTATCTAAATTTGAAGACTAGCTTTAAAAATGTATAGATTAAACTTATTTCAATTCACAGCTTGACTTATTTTTCTGATATATAGCCGTCAAACTAGACGGAAATGTATGTCGCGGCAATATAACATATTTAACGTTTTGAACAATGACATCCTTTCAATTTTACAATGATATTTGATAAAACTTTTAATTCGAATTAAAATTGTTATAATGCAAATGTTGATGCCTCATTTTCTATAATACAACGCTCATGAGAATATGAGAAGCGCGATGCATTATGTCGTTTGAAAATAAGTACTACGATTTTAAAGATTCCCACGTTTGAATTTATATTAATTTGTATGAAGTTTTATCAGATTTATTTATATCTACATAAAAAAGATTATTTTGTTTCATTTAAAACTAAAATGTGTTTGTTTTCAGTCATTGTTCTTCATAAGGGCTCTTGTATGAAATGACAATATTTATATGAAAGTTTCGCGTTTATTCGCAAAAGTTTCGCGTTAATTCGCGAAAGTAACGCGTTTATTCGCGAAAGTTTCGCGTTTATTTGTGTAAATAACGCGTTTATTCGCGACAGTTTCGCGTTTAGCGAAAGTTACGCCTTTATTCGCGAAAGTTTCGTGTTTATTTGCGTAAATAACGCGTTATTTTTTTCACCTACGAAAATGAGCTCACGAGCATGAGAAAATGGGCTTTCGTAAATGCCTGTTCGAACACAGGGTCGACAAAAAAATCAAAAATGATGCTTTACCTCCTTATTTACTTGGAAAACTTTTACATGATATAAATAGTTTTATGAATTCTTATCAGATTTATTTTAAGTATAAAAAAAGATTATATTATTTTTATTCACTTATCCAAATTATAAATCAGCGTAAAACGGAAAGTATTACATTCAATTTATTTTAAACTAAACTGTATTCGTTTTCAATCACCGTCTTAATAATCATTCTTGTATGAAATAACAATATATATATTAAAGTTTCGCGTTATATCGCGAAAGTTACGCGTTTATTCGCGAAATTTTCGCGTTTATTCGCGAAAGTTACGCGTTAATTCGCGAAAGTTACGCGTTAATTCGCGAAAAAAATATGTTTTTTTACCTACGAACATGATCTCAACTGGCTTTCGTAGTACACATTGGATTAACAAATTAAACTTATTACTCATTTACTCATATTGCATATATTTTTGAGCTCTCTGATAAAAAATATTGTCCGTGGCAAGCGCCCCTAAGTCTGAAACTGTTGTTAAATGTTTATCATCAACGGAATCTTGAACATGCACAATATTTGGGGGGGGGGGGGGGCATTATATTTAATTGTAAATTCGATGTGTTTCAGTTTTCTATGATAAAAATTCTACTTAGTCTTAGACATCTTCGCGATTTTGGGTCTTTTATTAAAGAATAAAAGGAAAATAAGGTAACGATAGAAACATAAAAAGCCCACATACTATTTCCCAGTTAAATTGTTAAATAAGAAAGCAGTCGGGTCATACACAGAACATCTTCATGAACATAAATTAAAACGAATAATTTTCTGTTTGTAAATCCCTGAAAAAAGTTCCATTGAAGCTAATTTAATCTTTGACCTCTATCAATGACATTGAACTTTACTGAGATCGGGATGTGTCTTCAGCATTTCATATGTCAAAATAGGTAGTCAAAAATCACCTGCCATGTTCTAGGGAAAAAAGCACTGTGTATACCATTTATGATGAAAGGCGATGTAACAGTAATTTTCAATGCTTTGCCATAAGAAAAGATGTAATAGTAAAGCTTAATTCAAAATATATCAAGTTTGCTAAGGTAAATCTCAATGAAAGCGCATCACAAAATAGAGGTGTCCCATAACTACTTTTATTGGTAATGTCTTAGGAGAGAAGTCCGTGTATAAAATATTGATCTGATGTTCTCTGCTTTTCTACTAAATAATATTAATATCACCTTCAAGAGACCCTATAAGACTACACATACATAAAATGGGGATCATTAATTGTTCTTGAAGAGTGAATTCTTCACTAAAATTGAGTTTAAAAACCATAACAAGTCGACCTAGATATTGTATTGTCCATCAAATCATTAGTTTTTGACACATATGATCATCTCTTATCGATCGTTTATTCCTGATAGCAGGTATTTACATGTAGCTCTATCCGGGGAGGTAATTCTACACCTCGAGGAACGGCTCCCTTAGCCGCGTTCAATACCTGTTTCAACCATTGTTTTCACCAGTAAAAATGTTAATCATATTCATTTATTCAAAA
>WFKH01008112.1:0-40030 GCA_016163765.1 Magallana hongkongensis
AAGAGGAAGAAGAAAACTTATTTATGGAATATTTTATCCCCCCCCCCCCTTTAAGAGCAAAATACTTTGGGGCTGACCTAAAACATGAAAACGAGGTTTAAAAATTAGATCCAATTTTGAAAGAATTAGTACGAATTTGTGATCATTACCGTTGACGTTTTGTGCTTAAAAATTAAAAGTAGATCTATCAAGTAATAAGAATCGCACCCAAGTCACATTGCAAAGGCTCAAATGAAACTAAATAAATCATCTAGAAACAATTTCAAACATGATATGAATTGTGAATTTTGACCCTCTGACTTCAGTATTTAAAGAATGCATCTTTAAGTTACCTGCTTTATAGAGAGAGCATTTAGATCTAAGTGTCATTGCAATAGCTCATACCCATCTTAATTGTGTGTGATGTGGTGATTTTTAGAGTTATTTCTCTTTGACTTACTTGCGTAATTCCAAATCTATTTTTAGTAACTTAATCTTAGCAAAGTGTGTTTGAAAAACCTTGCTTCTATATTCATATAATTAATTTTTTCATCATTTGAATATTAAAGAGTTTTAGATCATTTATCTTATGTTGCAATGTTTAAATAACGTTTTTAAGATATTTAACATTTAATTATTACTTCCGGTGCAGGATCACGTGAGATTTACATTGCACGGGTTTTGATTACTGTCAGCTGGGGTTGCAACTGAAGAATACTGTAAGCTTATATTTTTTGTGAATGATATTCAGCATATTGTTACGTGTATCGTCGAGGATAAAATTAGCTCTCGTTTAATGTATCGAAGTACATTTAAAGCGTATTATTAATTTCATACTTTGGAAATAATCTTTATATACATGCTATAGAAAACCATGTGCTTAAGAGTCTTTCCACTAAGTTATTACTTTTAATACATTTTATCCCCATATTGATAGATGATAAAAAATGCATGATAACATATTTGAGTTTAATCATTCCATTAAATAGATTATTTAATTATGAAGATTTCTGCATTTGTATACATGTAAAGTGTACTACATGGTGTTTTTTTCTTTTCTATTAATTGTTTTCATCATGTCTTGTCTCGTCGAAGTACAAAATGAAATAGCATATCAAATTCTATATTCTAATGTATTTTGATCACTATTTGTAATGTGTCGTGATTCAGGAATCACGCAAATATCCATTTTACATGTACTTCTTGTGTATTTCACACCTGAAGGTTTATAAGTAAGCACAGGCGCCTGATGTTAAAAATATTTCATGATTACTATTATGATACTATACAGGGCAATCTAATTAAAATTAGACGTTCTGAATCCGCTACCGCTTCTCAAAGAGAGACTTGAGAAGAGGTAGCGGATTCAGAACGTCTAATTTTAATTATACTGAGTACAGGGAATCGTCTTATTACAAAGAGAAATATTAACGTCAAGCGCCTGTGTTAAAGAGATATAAAATCATAAAACCATTAGATTTACCAATCCCCTACCCCAACCCCCACCCCCCCCCCCCCCCCCCCCAAAAAAAAATAAATAAATAAATGTCATCAGAAGTCCTTGGCATCGCGTAGGCGTGTGTTACTTTGTCCCTCTAACGCTGATCGAAAAATTTCATTTTTTAGTGTTACTCCACAATTTATGCAGAAATATTTGAATATGTTGGCCACCTAAATGCTTATTATTTGACTGATAATAAGGTCAACTTAACATTTAGAAAGCTCACCAAATTCGTTTTAGAGATTGACTTCATTTACAAATGAGAGAAGTATGTATGGAGATGCAGTTGAAGCTTACTTTGGGGAAAATGTTCACCGATGATGTTGATGTTTTTTAGTTTTTAGATTTTTGTTGTAACTTTTGTTGTTAATAACCCCCACCCTAATTTGTAAGCATAGAAGACATTTGAACAATACCGCTGGCTGCACCTAGTATTGTTTAAAGTTGACTTATTTTTTTTCAAATTCTTAAATGATGTCCTGGACTCGCCGAATTAGATTTGAATATGCTGGAGTAAAACTGATCAACGTACAGCTACGGATGGTTAGGTCCTGTGATCGCTGGACCTAGTCTGACCCCATGATGTTCTTATAGTCAAAACAGACAGGGTACAAATTAGGTTATCAAATCAATAGAATAATACACGGAGAACACGAGGGCTGGTTCAGATTCTTTAATTGTATTCAGAAAGTGCATTTCACTAAGTTAAGGATTGACAGTATGAATGTCATTATTTGAGACTTCTGTCCGGCTTCTGTCCGGCTCGTGGGTGTTAGTTTCTACTGATCCTATCTTCAATTATTTGCTTCCAGACATCCTTGGTCGAACTCTCTGTCAACCCTAATCATCAGATTTTCATCCACTGACCTCATATTCTAAGCCCATAGTAAGTTGAAATACCATTCAGTTTATTTTCTGTTCGCTTATAATGAGATAAAAAATAGATGGGTTCTCTGAGGAGATTTAATAAATCTTTAAGATATGCGGCACTTTACAAAATTGAAACTAATTTTGTAAGCTTTGAGAAAATGTACCGGTATCCGAAGTAATGGCAAGAAAGTAGACCCTGAGCATGTATTTTGTTGATTCTATGGTTTTTATAAGGGAAAACAACTATCAAACTTGATAATGTATATTTTCATGCAATGCAATAGCATGTGCTTGCATGCAATTAAAAAACTTTGATCAGAAATTTATTCAGTATGGTTTGTTTTGAAATAAATAAGTAAACATATGAATTGGCGAAATTTTAATTAATGCTTTGCTATAAAGGTTTAAGAACTCTAAATGTAAAAATAATCATGGAAATGGAACTCTTTTGTGTGCAGTGTTCCGACGCCCCGTAATTCCAGCATTTTGATTTCATCAATAATTATAATTTCTAATTGAATATTTGATCGGGAGCGTATTGACTTGTTTCTTCTGTGGACACTATCATTTAAGCAAAAATTAACATCACTTGCAAGGAAGCATGTACGCTTCCTTAAAAGTACACGATTCCTTTATTTATATGTATTTTAACACTTTACTCACTGCACTTAAAAACCCTTGTTAATTATATACATGTTAATGAATTTTAACCTTTGGGTTACTGGCCTATCGCTTACGACCAATGAGATATGAGTTCAATTCATTTACATATTACAGCGTCATAAGCGGAATTTGTTGTAAGCTTCCTGAGTTAATCATTGTCGTCATCTGATTGAACGTACAAAGTAACTGGAGGGCTTAGTATCATATCTTACATAATTCCTTTGCACAGTATTGATATCGTGATCATTTCGGGGAACCCTGATTTGCTTCCGGGATCCTTACAAGTGTTTTCTCGTGAAATGAAGAGATAACAGTCTAGGCTGTTGCTGTTAATTATTAAGTTTTGTTTGGTCAGGACCACACCTATTTGTCCGAGGTTTAAATGATGAAGGCAATCAACGACATGGATTTTTCGTTTTAAATAAGGATTCTGATCGATTCCGAAGAGCTGCGGTATATTTGTATTTAGATTTTAACTCAAAAAGCTGCAACAGCTGCACGTGAAGTGACGACCAAGAGGCTTCACAAGTGCTGATTATACTTGTTCCCTCCTGACTTTTAGTTTGTTGTTTTATTTTAGTAGTTTTATTTTCTCATTCCTTATATCATCTGAACAAAACTAAAAGATGGCAGATATCAAGTAGACCAAAAAAAAAAATAACAAAAAAAAAAAAAAAAATAACAAAAAAAAAAACCCAACAAAAAACCCCCAATCAAACATACATACCAGATGATAAAAAACCAAATGCCTTCCATTGCATATAATTTCATCAAACTTTAATAATTGAAGCATACAGAATAGCTGATTATTCAGTGAAGTTCAAAATACAGTAGACAGCTAGAAAAGAGACCCCTTTTAAAACATACAGCTTAAACACACTTTCTGTTTTGTTTAACACAGAGCATTTGTAGGATGTTGGTCCTTAATAGTTTTAAAAAAAATTAAATATTTAAGTTTTTATTAAAAAAAAAATTGACGCGATAAAAATGCTAGTACAAAATGATCTACCAGATTTATGTTTGTGTTTACATGAATAAACTTGATATATTTTTTGTGATATAAACTGAATTTTTGCAACTGAAATTCTTGTGCTAAATTTCACAGAATGATAACACTTTACATGCACGTGTTCATTTCTTTTAGTAATATGGAACACAATTATGGTAATATTTCCGATGTCCTGTCGAAAGTCGGACAGGATTACATGTATATTGTAATATGAAAATTTCGAAATACACAGGAAATAAGGCATAATGTAATTGAATCAAATGTCGAATTTTCTCAATGGAAATAGTTTCTTTACCGTTTATAGGAGCTTCAGATTGGACTCTACTTGCATTAATTTCATCAGAATAGAAGTGTTTCTGAATAGTAACGTCAACGAATCGTTCAGGCCGATCTCGGTAACGCCGGTCCAAAATGTTATAAACGCGTTGAACGTGTTCGAATGGAGAAAATATTGACTGTAAGTTAATTGGCTAGGGTTATGTGTTAAATGTTGATTGTCGTGTTAAAATAACTACTACAGGGGTGTGCAATTACCATCGCCCGACGCCCGGGGCTACCGATTTTAGAGGTCGGGCTAGCAAAAACATTAACTGTGGTAGCCCGTCGGGCTAGTAAATCATAACCAGAGTTGGCAAAATATGCCGGTAAATTTGCAGTGTCCTAGTAGGAAAAGTGTTTCGTCATTGTTATCACAGGTGCATAAAATCTGCTCCTTTTGAGTCATGATAGCCTAAAAATTTCTTACGCATTTTTTTCTCGTGCTACATTCTTCTGAGAAAAAACACCAGTGGCTAGACGAGATAGTCACGCCTCACTGCACATGGCTTCCGTAGTTACCCGTGCAGCTGTTTCAAGTGACATCACTGTAAAATCATTCCCTTTTCTTTAATATGTATTCATTGGCTTTTTTTTAATATAATTTTTTTTTACAGAGAGAGAGAGAGAGATGCATTACAGAGATATTATAAATTTCTATTCTCATGAACACATTTTAAAGTGACCCGCTTGGTGAATTAAAAGAAAAAAAATTCATATTTTGCATATTATTATTTGTGCATTTTCCAGTATTTTTATTTAAAATTTACCATTACGTAATTAATTGCATAGTTGTATTTTGTACATGGAAATTAAACAGGATAAAATACATGCACACATAGATAGTTGCAGTGATTTTATACAGTCCGTTCACATTCACAATGTTATGTTTGGGTTTTCTTATATAAACGGTACCCAAACCAATTTTGTAACTGAAATGTGAGAGATCAATGAAGTTGAATATTTTTTAACTAGTCTACCGCAGAAAACATCCAAGTAATAAATATTTAGTATATTAATAATTATATACTAGTATCATACAGGAGAAAACATTATGTACATAAAATTTAGGTTTTTTTTATAAAATGAAATGTCGACATGTCCGAAATAGTCTGGCTAGTAACTTTGAATCTTGGGCTAGTAACTTTGGTACTCCCACTAGCCCCTGGGCTAGTGGCCAAATTTTGTAATTGCACACCCCTGTACTACAAATAAGACTGAGCATCGCATCCCGACAAATCAATAACTGTTCGTCTTCCATTATGAAAACGTTCATCTTATTAACCTTTAAGAACCCTAGTGATAACCCTGTTGTTACAGCGCCTGCAATATAAGGTCTGACAGCCGGTAGCGTAATAAAAATAACCAACCGTTAAATTATCAATGACGCAAATAAACATCGAAAGACAAGAAAGCATTTAATTCTCCCCCGCCCGTATTAGAGTAGTTGATGTTTTAAGTGTTTAGGTGTTTTTGCACCTGAAAAAAAATTAAGGGGGTGGGAGGGGTGATCCTTTTTGGAAAAAAATTATGGATCCATGCAATATCATGCGTAGGAAACTTATATCTGTTTTTTCTCCCTATTTAATCAAATGTTTTATTTCCTTTGCATATAATATAAATCAGGTGTATTCAAGGGTATCTGAATCAGATGTAGACTTACATGTTTAAAAGTCGTGATAAATAAAAAGTATATCTGAGACAGAGATAAACATATTATACCCAACACATAAATAACATAGATAAACAAAGAAATTCAAGATACGATAGACACAGACTATTTAGTACAGAAATATACCAAATGAAACAAACTTACATGTATATTTACCGGTATTACACATATCAAGCAAAACAAGGTGTGTCAATCCTTGAAAACATTATTGGATGAATTTTCAGAAGGACAACGATAAATGTTATCCAAAAATGGCGTGCGTGCCAGTTGTTTTCGAATAACTAATTAATTCAGTCTTCATTGAGTTCTACATTCGACACAAAATAATTGTAAGAGGAGTATTAGAGAATAGGATGAGAAGATGGACTGCAAGAATCGCGTTAGAAAATATGAAATCCAAATTTAAATAAAAGGATTTGAAGTTGAATGAATAATGCATTTCATTTTATTCTGAATTTCATTTTATTCTGAATTTGATAATAAATCTTTTTAAAACGATTTAAAACCTGATAAAAGATGTAAACTTAGTTTGATTACTTTGGGATTTTATATCAGTTCGGTTCTTTTTAAAAGCGAAAAAGAAATTGAATTGGCAGCCCAAAAGGATTGTTTTGCGTTTGTTTAGCAATGATTTAAATTTACTTTCCTCATTTGATAAATTTAATCCAGATATTTCAATATTAGGATTTCTCTATGTATATATGTTGGTACCAGCTCCATTAAACCCGAATGTCTCATTGTTAAACATCGCATTTTCGAGCTAACGATAAGAGCACACACTGTGACAAGTTCAAATTAACGAGAACAAGATGCAGCGTAAATTTTCTCCATGAATAGTACATGTAAGTAATGAAAAATAATGTTGTTTAATGTTTCGTTATTAGAAAAAAATCATCAGCCGTGCAGAGACTACCAAATCATATGCTATACATTCTGCATTTTCTGATTAATAAGTACAGGTATAACGAATCCCCACACGGTCTTCTTACAAGACCCTGGTGGAAAAGAATACATCTCTCCGTCTTTCAATTTCATGAACAGGAGGAAAATTAATAACACAATAGCAATTTGTTTGGGAAAAAAAAACCCTGAATAATTTACATTACTTCCTTTTTTACTATATGCGCAACCGTAGAGAGAGTATTTCCGCCAACGCCAAGAAGACATAACATAGCATTTAGACATAAATGTAGAACGTACGATGTTATGTCGATGAAATATAGCATATATACCCCATTTTATTCGACGCATGCGTACTAGACTAGGAGAGACTCGACCTGGATTGATTCAGAACTCCCTGTATCGGGTATTTTAAATCATAGATGACTGCGGTATGTAGAGCTCGTTGATCTGTACATACACTTTATTTTGGACTTCGGATGTAGAATTCATGTTCATGTAAGTGAAACATCTCTTCCATAGCTTTTTTATTTTTATAAGTATTTAATCGTTTGAAATGAAAATTTCCGCTATTAATATTATCACACTTTCTCCGGTGTGGTAGTGATATTAAGTGGATATTGCGTCCGTTTCAAGTTCATCCTTTAAAGTGTCATCGTTGTTTTTATTTATGCGATGTTTATTTATGTATTCATGTACGCAATTCGGATTCTTTCCTGCGTCATATAAACAGCGGACAAAATATTTCGAACCGACTTTTGTCTGATTTAAGATAAAACGTTCAATGCGCTGTGTTTTTCAATGGGTTCCATGAGGTGCCTTTTTGTGCCTTAATTGTGTGAGTGTTGGTCATTTAATAACGCAGATTGTAATTAGTATACATGTTTTATGAATGGTCGGATTTTAATTAAACAAATGATTAATTTTGGTCTGAAAATAACGGCATGAATGTAGTAAAGAAAAACCCAACCGGCGGTATATCTGCTCATTGCTGGGCCTGACACTTTGACAAAGATAGCATTGATCAAGCATAGAGTAGTGATGTAGTGATGAAGAACAATTTTAAAAAAACATTTTCAGTATAGCGGATTGAGTGAACCTCGCATCATTTTGACATGTTTGAACAAGAGTTTACTGCATTTATTCTCCTTTTTTTACCCACTGTCTTCGTATGTACCGCAGGACAGCTACAGGTTCACTGTAGACTGTTGTTAGTAATGGAAAGGGAATGGTGTGTAACACTTGCAGTGAACCACTTATAGTCACCATGCTATAATTGCTCGTTTATTTAATTTAGTTGTTAGTATAACAAGGTGTTGATCAAATCCGTGTACATCGCTTGTCCTGTTTAAATGTAGGTGTGGCAAGGGACCTTTAAGTTTTGAACGTACCCTTTAACACTGATTAAAGGGATGGGCAAATACATCTTTGCACCAACGTGTTGGACATACTTATCCCCTTTTTTCTAAGGTAATTAATGACGCTTTGAATGTCGCGTGTTCTTATCTGTTAACGAAATGGACCTTTCTCCCTGGAATACTGTGTAAACTAATCAACCCAGATATCCAAGTATTTGGGTACGGTAGTAGGTAGGCCGAATCCACAGAACTCTATCAGTCCTTAGTGGTTCTACTACACACCGGTCTTTGATTCGTAGGCAAAAACTTGTTGATAGTGGCTTTTTCTGTTTGTTTTTGAGGGAAGGGATATTCATATATATGTGTGTAAAGAAAGATATGATTCATAATGAACTCTGACCAATAAACCCCCCAAAAAACTGAACTCTTTCTCCCTGGGTAAATTAGGTCAGAGAAGAAGGTTTATTCCCACTTAGCCAACATTCTGAAATTCTCCATTCCCACCTGGCCAACATTTTGAATTTTACATCTTGAATTTTACGTCATACTTCTGCGTTATACATATTGTATTGTTTATTGGACAACAGCTATACAGCTCATAGACATAAACAATTGATATAAACATATTAATATAAATATAAACGGATCACTTGAAAAAAGGCAAGTTTATACATGGAATTTTCTGATGACAAAATCATTCTTAATACATTTACCTAAATTGCACAATTCTTTTACATTTTGTGATGACAATAGTTGAATTAATTTAAAGACAGAGGGTTTGGTATAGGAAAACTTCTTAAGGCTATTTTCTCTTAAATTGCAATAAAAGGGACATTTCAATATAAAATGATATTCATCATCTATCTCTGAATTACGTAAAGGACAATATCCTTATTATTATGCTTGTCATAAATAAGTATCTTATATTATCAACTCAGTTATGTCATATGTATATGGAATCGGACACGGATTCAGGATAACTGAGCGGTCAAGTACACGCTGTCTCGGGATGATCATTTAATCGGTCACTGTTCAGAGGCGTGGGATTTCAAATTCAGATTCCGAAAGTGCAACAACAGGTAAGCCTTTATTCGTGGCAAATGTTGTGCATCCATTTAAATCTTTTGCCGCGGAGTAGTAGAGGGCCAGTCTCCATTGAATTCTCTTGAATACCCTTTTCAATTGGAGATCGTGTTATTGTAAGATTCAGTTTTCTATTTTATCTTGCTTTCATACTAATTCTTACGGAATGCGAAGGATTGGGTAAATCTGAGAGCGCTATACAACAGTTCAATTGAACTCCATTGTTGTCGTACAAGTGACAAAAGCTTTTTAGTGGGATAAGGTCGAGGGTTCTTATGTATTGTTCTGGAACCTCGACATGATGAATGTCCTCAGTTCATTCTAACTGATATTTCATTCAAGAAATTTGGAATGCGAGTTTGATAGATATCTAGCAGGTGGTTATGACAAGGTACAGTTTCTTTCAATATATGCCCTAAAATTTAAAAGTTGTTCAAATCTCATGAAATACACATATACCATCTTGAACACATGAGTGTACATACAGTACCAAGTTATGCACTTTTATTCTGTTTTCAAAAGAGAACAATGACTTCAACGTTATGTCATATTTCTAAGATGTAATCAAAATGATGAAAAATGGCAAATTTTCTCATAGTTTTTTGAAGAGGAAAATGTGTCCGCAGCCGTCGCCCACAACGAAATTAATATATTTCATGTGATATCACACGATAAAGTTATGATGTGAATTTGGTTGTTGGCGACGGCTGCGGACATAGTTTTTTGTTCAGAAAACTACTGAAGAGTTGGTGTCTTATATGAAAAATATGTGAAAATGCACTTTTGTATGACGTCACAATTACCCTTGATAATGTCTGATCAGGTAACTATTTATAGATTTTTAATTTTTAGGTATTCTTGTGTTAATAAATGTTATATTTCAATTTTTGTTATATTTTAAAAAATCACTTTAAAACAGGGCAAAATATGAAACTGTACCTAGTTCTTACGTAATCAGAATAAAACACAGCATCGTTTTAATTTCACGTAAATAATTAACAAAGAAGCCCTTTGATAGACTAGTTGTTGAAAAATTATTCTGTTACAGTGCCTGTAGCAATGAACTACTAGGAATCACACTTGTAATTAGAGCTTAACAAATGACTATACCATATATAATTACCACGAAATTTTAGATATATGATAGAATAGCTATAAAGCGTCGCTCTGCAAATATCCTTCCAACAGATAGGATTGGTTCAATAATTAGTCTGTGTATAACACATAGTATTACGCTGAAAATCATTAGTTCCCAAGGACACCCAACTCCGGTTTAGAATTGTTGCCATGGGCACGCTTTTCAGTCTCAATGCTGACAATGACAATGACAATTTCTTTATTCTCTTAACTGCATAAATTACAGTGTTGAGAAGAATCATTGAATAATAATACATATAATACATTGCATGCATTGGAGAGTGACAATGAAAAATGAAAAAAAGAAAAAGGACAAGGAAAAAAAGTTTGGTTGGCAGTTAACCTAGAGAGCTAACTCTCTCAATTATAACTTTAATGAATTTACACAGCTGAGAACCAGCTGATTGCTGTATGTTTGCAAAAAGTGTCTTTTCTTTAAATACCGCATATCTCAATTTTTCTGACAGCTTTTTTAAGGTATCATCGGGTGGAAAAAAATGAATTGCCAAAAATTGTGACAGATAAAACATTTCCCTTGATTAGAATTTGGGTCACCATGTGCATGAATAACTCGATAAAAATCAGTGTACCAATTCTAGATTCAAAAGACAAAAAATGGCACATGCTTAAACAAAAAGGTCTGATTGATTACATAAAATAAAAACAAACAGATCTGTTTTCTTTTCCATTACCAATGCCCAGTGACAAAAAAATTATTTTTTCGGGATAAAACTGTGTGTTTTGCACTTTGCTTTAACCCATAATAATCTCTCCTTAATGAAAGAATTGCTAAGTATGAACCATTGACCAGAGTTGACCTAACAAAAGCTCTATCGATCACGTAATTGTCTGCTAAAGAAGCTTCTTGGTGAGAACAACGGTCAGATCTCCTGGATCAAAAACCACAATTTGGGGTCCAAGTGCTGCGACAACTAGGTTATAAGTAATAACAATTTAAATTATTGACTGAAGTATATTCCTAATATGTAGTCTGGAGACCAGATTGCATAAGGGTGTTCGGTACCAGGGTTTTATTTATAGAATCTATTTTGGCCTTTTGAATGTTAAAATCCATATGGTCTAAGGGTTATGAATTGCTGTAGTAGGATGCGTGTATGGGACTAATTCGAAGAAAAAAAGACAAGGGAATCGCAGACCTATTCAATAAAATGTAGAAACGTCATTTTACTTGTAGAAATTGATACAATTTTGGTAGAACATTTAGATAAACGTAATGAACATGTATATAGTGTGCCCATAAACGCTCACCTTTAGAATTTAGTTCCAGTACATAGTATAACTTGACCTGAAGTGTGATACTTTATCGTAACTGGTCACTGAACAACATAAGTGCCCTAAAAGGTATGTGTTTATTGATGCAAGATATGTAATAACACCCAGCTTGTGTCTCCGTGGAAAGCCCCAGACGTCCCTAATAACGGCTTTCTGACATGTATATGAGTCTGTTACCATGGCACCAATTAAACACACCTATAATATGCCTCTTTATGCGGATTATTCAGTGATATTCATTTATGATTTTCAATTCAGTAACAATGTTGGAAAAAGTCTTGATTTTAAAACCCGTTATATCGAAGACAGTGATCAAACTGAGTTTGTGTGGGTTTTTTCTTAAATTTTCAATGTACATTATCCTCTTCTAGATTGAGGAAGTTCGTATTCTATAGAACATGAGATCGACATCTTGTGCAGAAAAATGTTCACCGGAAAGTCCTTTGAAACTTACATACAGGATATACGCTCAAAGTTCCTATTCCATTTTTATAATAATGCTGTGTTGTGCATGTAGATACAACATAAAAAGTTGCATGGTTTCATCAGCATAGTTTGTGAGAGGAAAACATCGACCAAAAAAAAAAACCAAAACAAAAAAAACCCAGAAAAAAACCCAGAAAACAAACCAAGGCAGATACATGTACGTGTATGCAACTCTAAATCATCTTTTGCGATTGTTAGCAAATGCTTTAAGCTGTCAATTGTTTTTTTTTCCATATCCACAATATCTCACATTCAAGACTGTATAAATGATATTCAGTTAGAATTCAAAAAGTGCACAACCTTTTCCTTTCTCTATTTCCTTTCCTGAGTAACAATTTAATAAAGGAAAGGAAAGAATGAAAAAAAGATTTGTTTGGCTTTATTAAGTCTCGTTGGATGAGTCACAATCTGCCCTGGTTTCTTGTATCAAAAAGTAGTGATTTCTCAATGAACAGATAATTGTGCACTGGTGTTAAAACATGGGGGCTTAATCCGTTTGACAACAGGGTGCTACTTGGGCTCTAGCTATGACTACTCTCATTGTTGACCGGTTCGGTTTTAGGTCACGCCCCTTCGGTGTCTGCAGCCAGAATGAATTACAAGAAGGTCAAGTACAACTCAAGGTAGGGCAATGTCAATTAAAATGCATTTATTTATAAAACATGAAGGCATGAAAAAAAGTTCCAAGACTTTAAAAGTTACTTGTGAATTATTGATGAAAGAGAAGATTGTTTTTTTTACCGTTGTTTTATAACACCAATTGTACTTTTCAGGATTCAAACATCATGTCTTACAAGAAGATTGCAGATACCAATATGGAAGCTTTTCGTGTACTTTGTACTGACTACAGTAATTATCTTTGTTCTACAAATGCAACGGCCACCATTCTCATTTGAATGGACATCGACAACCGTCACAACATCAGTGGCCCCCACCACGGTAAAACCAACTACCACCGTAGTACCAACAACTGAGGAAGTAGTAATCAGATATGTCAACATTTCATCCTATAATAACACTAGATTGCTAACTCATGAATACGATATCGACTTTGTGCGCTTTGTGTCAGATGTCAACAACGGTAAACAGTTTCATCTGAAGCCTATTAATGTGAACCCTTATGTGTATATTACAAACCCGACCACCAAATGTTCAAACCCACCCCTCAAACAGAATGCAAACGTAAGTATTTTAATTCTGATCAAGAGTGAACCAGACAATTTTCATCTACGACAGACAATCCGTTGGAATTGGGAATCTTTTACTGCGTATCACGAGTACGTAAGAATCGTATTTCTCCTAGGAATTTCCCCGGACCCGGAAGATAAAAATACGGATGTTTTGGTGGAGCATGCGCGCTATAATGACATTGTGCAACAGAATTTTATCGACAAATATAGAAACTTGACACTGAAAACGGTGATGGGCTACAAATGGGCTGAGCAATATTGTTCTGAAGCCACGCACGTACTAATGCAAGACGACGATTATCACTTCAATGTGAAGAATTTGGATGCTTATATAAAAGGGTATACATCCCCGGATTCGATTTTTGCAGGAGTTCTTCGGCTAAAGTCGCCCACGGTGCGAAGGCCAACTAGTAAATATTACGTGTCTAATCAGGAGTACGCACACGATATTTATCCTCCTTTTCTAGTCGGAAACAGTTACATTTTGAGCATGCGCTATGCTAAGCAAATTGCAATGATTATCCCGTATGTGAAAAGCATCCCAATGGCAGATACTTACATCGGCATGTTGGCGATGAAACTTAATATATCTCTACAAAATGAGAAAAACTTCAGCATAAATAACTGTAATAATTTTCAAAAAGTGTTATCTTGTCGAGGTTATACATCAACAAAAGAAATTCTAAAAGACTGGAAGAATTTCGTCAATAGAGCCATCTTAAAGGTGAACATTTAGTCTAGATGTATCATTTTTGCAATTTTTTAAAGGTTTAAGTTATCTTTTATAATCAATATTGTTATAATTAAATCTTAAAAACACTGTCACTTTTTTGTTTATTGTGTTTACGTGTTTCGGGGGCTAGCTAGGGGTGTGGCAAACAATCCATGAAATGAACTCCAAATATTCTGTAAACCGAAAACTTGTACATGTGAATTAGGCTTTTTTAATTTTTTACTAGCCCGTTAAATCTTTCCAATTCATTGAGATGATTCAGCATTTGATGAATTTTTTGGAGTTAGCTTCAACTGAAATTGGCAACTGGTATATAAGAAGCATTTGCCATTCGTTTGTACAGATATAAGTTGAGATCGCAACTCTAAAACCTGACCTAGATTATGACCAGGCCATGTTTCAGAAACGCGAAGTGTCGTTATTTTATAATTGACAAATTGATTGGCTGACATCCAACATTATTATATAAACGAGTAATTGTATATGATGTAATTGTCTGAATTCACTTTTCAACAATATTGTAAATATATAATAGTAACTTACATGTTCTGTGCGTGGTAATTAGAGCCTCAAGCTGCAAAACCGATAACATTTCGATGCATCATCACTGAACTCGCTTTCGAGGTTTTAAACTACAGACATGCAGTTCATGTAACAAAACAATAACATATACTTATTCTTTAAGAGAGTGTAATATTGTAAATACTGGATTTACACCCACCCAGTAAATTCAAAATTTTCAATATGACATTAAAATGATTGTTCAGAATATTGTATATGAAATATTAATTATCTGTGCTGCATTTTTAATTCTTAATTTAATGATTTGAAATTGGGTTGTATATAGTTTTCTATCATATTCACCTCACAACGTAATAAAAGTTGAAATAACTTTTGTATGGACAGAACATTTACATATCCAACTTCGCCAATTTGTTGTTCATCCAATGGATTCTCAATTCATATTTCATTTAAAAAGTACATTTTAGAACAAAAGCGAGGGTAGGTTAATGAAAATACGAAAGGAGCCATTTACAAAATATGTTTAAATTTCTTGAAAGCTTCATGTTTTATAAAATACCCAAAATGGAACCGAGTGTATTAACAATAGTATACATGTACATATATTTTTCTTTTATTTATCTGTTCGATTATTGATTCATATGCTTTATCTGGCGTCTATGTGCTACTGATAAAATGATTCAAGGTATTATTCCTAGCGCTCTCGAGCGCTAGAAACTACGCTAGTCTATATTTCTGGAATACGCATGCTCGACTTCATGGTCGGGCATTCTGGGAAAACTACTGTAGATCGATAGACTGTACGATAAACAATTTCGTTTTATCATGAAAAATAGATATGATCCGAATTCTGAAGTTTCTTAATTTATTGTCTAACCTACAAATACAAGTACAAGAAAAACTGAGGTCATATAACAAGATTGTAGAGATCAACTGGTAAAACCTAGCTTTCCTTTCTGATATACCACCTTCCTAGACAATTCCGGCAAGCTCATAAAAATAACAAGGATATCTTTTCAGAGTATGCGGAAAGACAAGAAGCGATTGATACAATGCAGTACCACACAGATATAATTCTTTAATTTTTCATTTTTTCCTTTTTGACGGAAAAGCCTGATTGTTATAAACAAAGAAACGACAAAGAGGAAAATTTTACGTCGAAGCACAAAAAAAGATAATTTCTTATTGGTCAATTTGGCTTGAGTCTATCATACGGAAAAATCCGAGGAAAGAAACGGCATTCACGCGCAGGGATAGACATTAACTTTTAAATTCACTTGCCCTTCGGACAAGTGAACTCAAATATTGACTTGCCCGAATCTGAAACTTGGTTGCCCGCATTAAGTACGAAGAAAAAACAGTAATATGCAAATAATATAATGCTACAGTACAAAGACTAGTAGATCTTGATAATCAGATATCACGAATTTCATCATTTTCTAATTCTGAGGAGAAGCTGGGGGGTCGTGTGCCAGCATGAACTTAGCAGGGCATCCATCTTCGTCATCGTTTTTCTTTTAAGTTTGTATTTTTTTTTTTTTTTTTTGTTATTTTCAGTAGAAACTTTTCACTCTTTTGATTTACCAATACTTTCATTTTGTTTCCCCAAAAAGTATATTTAAAAAAAGAAGTTAAAAACCGAATAATCTCCGTTTCCATCAAACAAACGAAATGAATAAGTCGTACGACAAATGCATTCAGAATATCGTGACAGGATTCCGTCATATGATCATGGTTGGCTCTATATCATGACAGCACATACCGTTACGGAAACTGTCCTCGAACTCTTGTATATGTATTCGCGCGATTGGTAAATCAATGAAAAAAAGAATACTATATCATATGGAACGACTTACCTAAAGCGCTAACGGAAGACTGAAGAGTTCCAAATCGGAAAAGTTTTAATGATGAAAATTGTTTGTAACCAAAAAAAAAAAAAAAGACGTACTTTGAATTAGAAATTTTACTTGCCCGATCGGACAAGTCTATCCAGAGTTTCACTTGCCCGAATAGAGATTTTACTTGCCCTGGGCAATCGGGCAACCGTTAATGTCGATCCCTGACGCGGGAAAATTTCAGCGAAATAACCCAGTTGATCACGAACCTTGGCTACAGTGCTAGCTCACCTATTTTTTTAAAAAGATAAGCCTGTATAATTATACCACTCTCATTCAACCGTTAGTGTACCCTTCTACATGTATAGGTTCCTCTACATATGCAAAACTAGATTACAGTGTCATTTTTTCGAACTATAACAAGATTCTGTTATCAACTAGTAAACATATATTCTAAAATGTAAAGCCTCAATTTCAGTGAAATCTACGGCTTTTCTAGAGGACTTTTAAACTTTCCGAAGAACGTTCTCTTCTACAGATTTTCTAACGATCAAATTTCACAAGTGATTGCCTGACGTCATGACGTCAGGCATATCTAAGGTTTAAAAATTCCATTCTCCGAAACAGTGCGGACAATGGGAGCAAGCAATATCTCAAGAATTTTGACAAAAAAGATTAGCCGATGCATGTTTTATGTGTCAGCAATTACATTCACAGTTAATGAAAATGTTATATGGGATGTAAAAATAACAGTGAGCAAGAGTTTTCAAATAAAAGGGCTGTTCACCATGCACGTGTGTAATCCTGATTTAAAAATAGATTGGCCATATTTGAACGGTGAAAAGGTGTAGGGGGTTTTCGCAAAAAGTTGTTACATATTGTCTATTACGGTACAATGTAAGTTATAATTGGTGTTGGATTATTATCATTACCTAAGAGTCATCAGTTTTTATTAAAACAAATATATATTCATACAGCTGGAATGTTTACTGAAGACACTATATATATCGCCGAAGTGGAATGTGGCCCGATTTTTGATCAATTGGGCGATTTCGTTCATCTTGAAAAGGGTACACAATTCGCGTGTCTTACTCAATTACTAGTCATATGTGTGTTAATTGAAATGAATAGATTTCTTACAAAACATTCGATCCAATATATGATATACATGTATGTAGTTGTTACAAAACATTTAACCCCCATTCATAAAGTAATTTGAATTAATGAAATAATTTAACTTCAAGTGATATACATGTACATGTACTAGATCGAAGAAAAGACTGAAATTTCTTTTAAGCATGTTCCGTTTTTGAATTTATGATCAGCAGCGAAAAATAAATTATTCATTTCTTATAAGATAGCCGAATTGATACGTGCATGCTTCCACTGAATAATTCTGTTTAGTCAGGCAAGCTTTTTGGAAAGCTATTACTTGTACAAACAGAACATTTGCTATCGCTGACGAAATGAATTGTATATCAAGCATTCACTGGCACAGCGAATTTCTTTACTCGTGATAATGTTACTCAGTGCATGACAAGAATCTCCTAATGATGCAAATAAAATCTCTGCAAGCTTAAACACATACATGAATTTCAAAGAATTAGAATAGACAAGATCACGACGGACTGATAGAGTTGTAGTGGTAATGCAGGGAGTATTTGTTTAGAACAAAATTTTAAATGTCTAGAATTATTTGATTTTTTTAATAAAAATTTGGTATTTAAAACGTCACGAACACATGTGGAATATCTAATAAGATTCCCGTTTTTTACTTAAATCACATTCAATTCGATATTAAAAAAAAAATTCAAAACTTTTTTTCTTCCAAATTTCTTTTCATTTTTTAAAATATACATGGATTTAAATGTGAATTTACTCAAAGTTATAAGGTTTTATATTAATTCTGTGTAAATGCTTCAGAGATAATTCTGAACAATCCATATTTTCTTTATTGTCAATGAAGTTTTATTTTCTAGCAAAGTAATGTCATCCAGTAATTATGTGCAGTTGAAGGTGTCAATCTCAAATTCTTAAGGTCTTATAGCGATCATGGAAAAAATGCTATAAAAATGTCGGAACAATAACTTGTTTTATCAACTTACATATTATTAGTGTTTTGCGTGACGATGACAATTACGTACATGGCTGACCCGGCGAACCACGATGTCTGTAGTGCAGCGGAAGTGGAAGGCACGACATTGCAAGAATTCCCTCTGATCGACTTGTTTGTTGCCGTTTTGCACGACCAATTTATCAAAAAACATCGAGCGTGAAACATTACTCATAGTTAGTGCAATTTCTTCATATGATGGTGATACTGTAAACCGTGTATTCTACGCTAATGCAACATCTCGCGAATTGTTATCGTCGAAGACCAATCAATGAATAAAGTTATTAAGGTGGTATGGGACACCTGTCGATATTAATGTGGATAAAAGTATATAATAACGCTTTCATCGTTTAAGAGTTTTAAAATTTTACAATATTTGACCAAAAAATTTGTTTTAACATTTTTTGGAAAGGTAGCGTAGTGTACCTATCACTTCAATTTCATTTGTAATTTCCTTCCTATCACTTCAATTTCTTACATGCTCCCCAAAAAAGTAAAAAGTGGGGGTGGGGGGGGGGGGGGCAACTCCAGGATAATTCGCTTTTTTATATTTATATATCTATATTTAAGAAAAATGTTAGCTGCAAAAAAATTGGGAGGGGGGTGCCACCCCCCCCCCCCCTTTATTCCTACGTGCCTGTTTTGTTTTAAAATTTCCTAGTGCATCCAAACGACTTTTAAGCAAACAGAACACTGGCTGTTTTGTCGTTTTAGATGAATATAAAAAGAAACTTGGTTACTGTAAAACGTTTTATCTTTTACGCGAACAGACAATTACCCATTATAAATCAGATATACAGTGTATTTATTATTGTGCTTGGTACTACAAGTGCCCTTGCAAAGCCATCACTTGGAGTATTATACAATGTATCCGTTGGGACGACATTTTTACATATTCAATATGTTCTTTAAACAATTCCTAACACGAACGAGGATTGTTTTTGGTATTTGTCATATTTCATGCCAGAGCAAACTTTGGTATGTATAATTTTTCTTTATTACTCAGATTACTCATCGAAATATGCACTGTTTTTATTACGTCTACGTTGTGAAGTACACTTCACGCTTACGTGCAGTCAGCTAGAATTGTGATAGCGTGATAGATTGTAAAACAGCTGCGCAAATGTAATGATATGATACAAGGACCGAAATAACACAGACCTCCGTTGTGTTGAGATGGTACGCGACAAGGGCCAAAATAACCTCCGCTGTGTTGAGATGGTACGCGACAAGGGCCAAAATAACCTTCGCTGTGTTGAGATGGTACGCGACGTGGGCCAAAATAACCTTCGCTGTGTTGAGATGGTACAACATACATGTAGTTGTCTCAACACACTTATTTCTTATGGTTATATTCAAAATTATCTTTGCAATGTGTCTCTAATTTTTTTTCATAGAGCCTACATATTTTTGCCGATTTGTTATGCTCGTATCGTACGTATTAGTTTTAGTCATCGTAGTAGCATCGTTAGCTGCGATACATCAATGTATACATAATATTGATTAAACATTGGAGGTTATGTAATTAGAATGAAGAATACTCGGTAGTCAATACTGCATGATGTTCGGGAGCATAGGGTGTAAATTGATAAGCTCGGATATAGATGACACGCTATGATGCATACATTTATAGTCACAAACAAGAAAAAATTGGTCCTCAATGCAGCAAGCACATGAAATCCGATCGGAAAGAAACACATACGATCACATATTAATGAATAATCTCTCTCTCTCTCTCGATCGATCGATCGATCGAGAGAGAGAGAGAGAGAGAGTTTCATTGTAATATTTGATTTAAAGTATATCACCGAAAAATCTACACGAGTCCTACCTGCATTTTACTTGACTATACTTAATTATTAAATACAGAGTATTAATGTAGACACTCTTCTTTCGTTGTAGATTGGATCATGCGATACCGGTGGAGATCCGCTTTGTGTCGGTGGAGACTGGTGGCTACATGCCTTTCTCCGATATTTGTAGTGTTCTTCTTTACTTTACTTTTACACCAACCGTCAGACGGTCAGATATCTGTTCAACAGAGAAGGAACTCGGAAAAACCTACGCTACTCACAAACTACACAAAAAATCCTTACAACATATCCCATCCGTATGATGTCAACTTTGAGGAGTTACTTGTGATGAAAGACAGCGGGCAGGAGATTCCATTAGCACCTCTAAATTCGCACCCGTATAAATATATTTTGAATCCATCCAATATTTGTAACGACCCCCCTCCCCAGAACGGGTCAATATTTGTACTTATACTCATCAAAAGCGCGCCAGATAACTTCCATTTAAGACAGACTCTTCGAATGTCAATGGAGAAGATCCCGATTGAGCAGGGCTATGTTCGAATCGTTTTCTTGATGGGAACGTCAAAGAAAGAACATAACAAGAACATTTTGATAGAAAATGCATTATATGGAGACATTGTACAGCAAAACTTTGTGGATTCTTATAAAAATCTGACGATTAAAACCGTCATGGGATATAACTGGGCAGTAGAGTATTGCTCAAATGCTACTCACATACTTTATAAAGATGATGATTTCCATTTTAACGTGAAAAATCTACTGAAATTTCTGTCAAATCACGAACACCCGCAGTCTTTGCTGGTGGGCTACCGAGTAGAAAAGGCCCCCGTGATGCGTCATCAGGCTAGTCCACATTTTGTGAAGAAAGAGGATTATTCTAATAATAAATACCCGCCATATTTAGCTGGTGGTGCCTACGTGGTTAGTATGGACGTAGCCAAGAGGTTTGTAGTGGCATTTCCTTATGTCAAATACATTGCAGTGGACGATTCTTACCTTGGAATCGTCGCAATGAAACTAAATATTCTTCCGCAGATGAACGATAGTTTGTTTTCTTTCAAGGACTGCAAAGATTTAGACTCCAAAGTGATAGCCTGTAGGGGATATACGTCGCATAAAGAGGTGTTTTCTGCGTGGAAAATGTACGTGAAGCGAGTTTTATCCAAATTTTACATCTGATTCCTTAAGAAGGACGCATTCTATTGTGTTCAGTATTTGGTAGCTTTCCATGAAAATCAAAATATTTACATCATTGTGTTACTTTCAAACATCTAATGTCAAGGTCTTACTGTTTCTCTTCTTGAGCGTTGTCCCTGGATGTGTTCTAAAATGGTGTACATGCATTTGAAACAATTGCCGAAACTGTTCTATTTTAAAAAAAAACATTTTGAAATAAATGTTCAATAAAACTTTAGCACTGTATACATATTTTTGGGGTTTAATTTGTATTTTCAAAAAATTGTTTAGTTTTCTACGAATTTTTCACATGTTTGGTACAAATGATTCCCCGGACAGAAGCTGATTTAAGCTGTTGAGGATCGTTAGCTTGTCGAGGATCGTTAGCTTGTCGTTCAATCTATGATATTGTGTAGCGTGCAGCAGCAGATGATTATTATAATGATGAATATTTATGTGTATAAACTCTAGTGTTTCAGTCCCTTGGAGACAAATCCTTTCGAGAAAATGCTATTATATGATGTAATAAGATGGCTTATATTCTAAAATATGAGGCGATATGAAACGGACGTTCACAACAAAACGAAATCGATAAATATATTATTATAAATTAAAATTATATATGTATGTTTTCAACAAAGACAACGCCATTATAGTTTACATATATATGTACATGTATTATGAAGTCAACATTCTCTAAGTAATGACTGAACTATAAGTGCCCATTTACTATCTATTTAATTAAAGCTATATATATCTTTGACGTATTTAATGCTATTTTTGCGATTTTAGAAACTAGACCCGTAGTTGGCAATGTGATGAGCTGTATAAAAGAAAACATTGTAACAAATGCGACAGATAATTAATTGGTATATTTTGAGTACCTGGGTTATTTAGGGTAATGAGAAAGGGATATTTTCAGAAAGATATTTATAAACGATTCACGTTTGTGTGGATTGCGCATGTGCGGCAAAAGTTATCAGAAAAATGGAATGGAGAAAGAGGCATGACGACAAGTTTGCTTACCGAATTAATTCGCATGAAAATACTTATATGACGTTGACAAAATAATTTATTCCTTCAGTACTTTCCTAAATCTTCATATCTCCCGAACGTTAATGCAATAAAACATTTATCAGAGCCACGGGTGATGATATAGAATACATTAGATCTAATCGTTTTTCAACTCTTGTTAAGCAAAAACGTCGTTTTTTTCATAAAGGCCGGTTTCTTTCTATGTTATTTTATCATCTTCAATAATTCGAATAATAAGTTTTCTGATAAAAAGGGAATTAAAAATGTTCAGATAATCAATAAAATCCTAGAACATCGCATGTTCATCCTTGGGATTTTTCCTTTTTTTGCCCTGACACATGATTGTCTAGAACCAATCAGATAACTCGTTATATAGAATTATAATAATTAGGTATAGTAGTACCACTTCCGGGGGCCTCTCGACTTAATTTTCTTTTACAAAGAGCTGTTTATTTTCTTTCTTTTGTCTCCGAATGTGTTTAATAGCCCACTACCAACATGCCAACCACGCTTTCGTGTCGACATCTTGTATAAATTCTCAAAAAAGCTTGAGACATCACGTGACGATGAATGTGTTTACTGTCCGCATCATATAGTAAACAAATTATCGTAAATTGTTTTCAATTCTTTTAAACGCGCTTGAATTAAATTGACATTTCCACAGAGTTTTATTTATGTAGCTTGATGAATCTGTCTTATAAAAAATTCATATAGCTTTAGTTTAAACTCCCCTCCCCTCCATTAACTATAAGTAATGAGATTTAAAAATAAAATAAAACGCAACTGTATAGGTGTGCAAATTTTTTTCTACATTTCTCACACTCTTTTTTTGTCAATGATAAGTCAAGGTTACATAAAAAATGTCATTCTCGTCCTTGGAATCGTCTTGTTGCACAATTTTTAAATTACACAGAACAAAAAAAGGTCTTTCATATTTCTTTTAGTTTGTAAAATTGTGGGTTATGGTACGAATTGAAACTACTAAAAATGAGTCACAATGGATTTAAACAATTCCACATTACATAATAACTTACCACTCAATTTTATTTGAATAAGAATCAAATATTTATCAGGCGTGTTTCTGCTGATCCCTTTTCACAATTTAGCTATGATTTCCAAGAATTAGAATTTTTGTAAATGACAATCGATTTGACCGTTGTAAAAATTCTAGTTTTCCGTTTTACAGACTGACATACTTGTTTTTGAAAAAAACATTAATGTCTCAGAGCCATCTCAAAACTAAATACATTAAGTTTACCTGAGACAAACATTCAAGCTGATTTCCTATCCAATTTTCGTCCGTTGTCTGTGTTGGCTGTCGTCGTAAACTTTTCACATTTCCATCTCTTTCAGAAACACTGAGTCATTTTCAACCAAACTTGGCAAATGGTATGCTTAGGTAAAAAGCTTTTAAGTTTGCTCAAATTAAAGGCAAGACCCATTTAGAGGAGGAGATAATGAAGAAAATATGAAAATAGGAGAGGTTGTTTGAGACATTTCCTTAAGAACCAAATAGCTTATAACATCCAAACTTTAACATAACCTTTCTATCATGTACTCAGTATATATTGTATTTTACTTCATAAAACTGCTTGAATCAGAGATACATATGTATATCAGTTGGTCATTGTTCCTCGGGTGAGCGATGTGGCCCCTGGGCTTCTTGATTAACATATTCCAAGGGTCATCGATTCATCAGAACAAAAATATGCAGATATACCCATTCACATTTGATTTCATTTGAATTGGGGATGGGAGGAAGTAGGGGGGATAGGGATTTAATTAATAAACAGAAACATGGACGTACTATTAACTTCGTGAACAGCGAGTGTGCTGATTAAAAGATTTAGATTTATCAAATTAAGACTTATCTAAAACAGTTAAACTGTTACAGATAAGTTTAATAATTGATGAATTTTAAACTTTTAATGTAACAAATTCATTGATATTGGAAAGAAAAAAGATAATCCATAAAATATTCAGCTGTTTACAGAGAGGATGGGAAAATTACGTCTCCAAATTCCAAATTTTACCTGGACCTGTTGGATGTCACCTTGTAATAAAGTAGGTCGACGTGGGTTTTTTTCTTTCTTCAAATTTAATCTTATCTATTTCCAGATTTAGAAAAGGGTAGTGTTATCCTGGTATGTTTGTGGGTTAATAAGTCTAGCGATACAAGACCACGTATCAATTTTCTAGCTTTGCGATGTATCAAACTTCAAAATCATATTTCTATTTAACAATTGATTTTTCACAGTATTCAAGTTTCGTGTATTTTATACTTGGTAATTGGCCGGTCACGTGTTTTGAACAATAGGTTAAGAATAATTAAGATCGTAAAGAAATTAACCAGCATAATTTAATAAAATCATCAGTACAAATATTGCATAAATAGTGGATTTTCCAGCCAAGACAACAAGACCTTGGCTATCTAGTTACACAGAGCCCGTGAATCTTTTAAGTACACAACTCATTTTTTATCCACTGAACCCATTCCCATAAGTGCCTTTTGTGAAACTAATAACACACACTTTAGTCCCGATGCAACCGGTTATATAATTTCTCCAGTTTACCGCGTTCAAGAATAAGAACGACTACAAGTTCTTTTCTAAAATGACTATTTCTTAATTATATATTACATACATGTATTTCTAAATTCATAAAAAAAGATTTTCCTTAAAGAATGGTGAGGGAGGGGGGAGGTAAATATAAGAATATGAAATATATAAGTAGTATAGTAAAGAGCATATATAAAGGTAAGGGATTTTATGTGAAGTTTCAACTAAAAAATAGTAGAATAAAGAGAGACGGGGCCTACCCCCTTCCACATTTCCTATATGCGTGATTTTTATTCTCCTTGTGCCGTCTTACATGTATCTTGCGCAATGATAATGGTAAAGAAGATACAAAATAGACCGGTTTTCTAAATTGTTGATCGGTAACAATGATATTAAAATTAAGGTTATCAAGCACTCTGCACAAATCTCGATATATCTTTCAGAAAACTTGAAAACGGGAGTCAGGAGACGATGGGAATTTGGCCATATTCTAAAACCTAACATAACCTCTTTGGTTTGAGCTTTTTTTGGCATTACAGATCTCGATTTTACATAAATGCGCTTTTTGAAATCTAAAAATTGATGGTTTGGTATTAAATTTTAAATAAGTCTTGAAAAATTTAGTTTGCATTCTTTATAAAAATAATCGAAATTTATTGATCCGATTGCAGAGCTGATAATTGAGATATGCCGCCGATGTTTTACAGCTTACATAATTATGTAAGCTGTAAAACAAGTGTTTTATTTCACTATGTTTTAGAATGTAGTGCATTGTCACATGTAAGAAAAAAATTGTTTAGTAATTATTATCTTAAAAACCCAAACACGTTAAAATTTAGAACACTTATGTCATCTTCAAACCATGTAACTCTTATGAAAATGTGTACTTTAATTAGTAAAATATTTGATTTGGTCGGTCATCCTACGTAACAACTATATAAAATTATTGTTTAATTTTTTTTTTCTTTGTTTATCTTTTTTAAATCCTGCTTTTCTTATACTTTTGTATATAATTCTTCTGCACCTCATGTAACATTATATGTTTTGAGTGAAATAAATGAACTTGAACTTGATTTCGTCTGCGTAGTTGATAAAAAAAACAAAGAATTGTCTCTTCCATTAATCCTTTTTTAATTCTGTGTTCACTGAAAACTAGATCACAGGTAGATAAGAATCATGCATGAAGTACATAAACAAAAGACACAATAATAAACACGCAAGTAAGTATGTAAATGCAAATGCGTATTGTTCAGGAAGAACAAAAGTCTTTAAAAATTATCTATCTCAATCATAATGTTTTACGTTCATAGCGCACATGGTCATTATTTTCTCACTGAGTAATTATGTAATTATCTAATCATCACATAAATACTATTATTTCATTGTTGCACAACAGTTATAAAAAATATCGGCGGCATATCTCAATTTGGCAAAATTGTTTTTAAGTTAAAAAGTCAAATGAAATTCCGCAAACTTTGAATTTACTGGATTTGTGGAACCACAGAATTTACAATACGACATCTTTTAAATTTTGTTTTTACAAACACCCAGTAAATTCAACATTTAAAATATGACGCATAGCTCAGAGGGAAGAAAACAATATTACAGATATCAATGAAATACTTCTCAAGAAATTCTTGATAAAACCACATACAGAAGTGTGATGCCTACGAAAATCCTTCAGTACACTCATAATATAACCAACAAATTAAAAGAATTAATTCCAAGGCAAATGTAATTAATGATGTAAATCAAAGATCCCTGTAATTTGATCTAAACATAAACGCGTTTAAGTTAAAAACAAAGCTTTGAGTATCATCAGACATCAAAAGAAAATCTAACAATGTGGAATATAAAGTTACGTAAACTGTTGAAACAGCTTATATAAAACGATTTAAGTGGAAATAATCTTGGAATGAAGAACGCGTCTCTTTCGCATTATTCGGATGTCTTCAGAAATAAGCACCGATTGAATCTCTCTGCTCATTGCTTGAGTCTGATTTAGTTTCATCGAGATTTAGCCTAGAGTTCTATTTGTCAGGGGTAATATTACCCAGCTCGACCCTCCCGTTTACCTCCAAAGAAAGAGCAAAATTGTCTAGCTGTCGTTGTTGACCTGATTCCTCTGAAGTAAAAATGTCGGTTATTTCGAAATCAGCGTTCACTGAGGCGCGATCCTCCGAATCAGTCTCATCAGACTCCGTCTTAAACTCGCCCACCTCAAACCCGTTGTTCCGCGGGACGTCGTAGATGGAAGATGCACAGATGGATGATGCAGACAAGACTTCTCTTGCCAATGTGGTACCCTCTTCATCGCTACTGATCGCTAACGTGTAACTCTGTCTTCGCGGTGCGCCACAAAAGCTTCCCGCGGGAGATATGCTACTTGTAGATGATGCAGGGCTATTCTGAATTAAAGAAGGGCTATCGTCACTTTTCATTTGAAATTGTAAGCTGTATCTAGAAACAAATGTTTTCTTTATGGCTTCCATGTCTTCTTTTGTAGATTCATTATCATTTAGCGTGTTTTTTAAGTTCTGATCAGGATAAGACAAATTTATATAATCATTGACACTTTTTTCAGAACTCGGTGTGAACTCGCTAAGAACATGTGTAGATCTTGACAATTGCTTAGTCTCTGCTGAGAGTTGCGTGTTAAGTTCTGTTTCTAGTGCTGTATTACCAGGGTTTATTTTATCTAACCGAGTTTCACTGTATGAGAAGTCACGACGCGGGCTGCCGGAAGTTAATACTAAGCCTGGACTTCTGGGATTAGATAACTCATCAAGATCAGTAACTTGCTCATCAAGAAAATCTAAGTCAACCTTTTTCTCGGATTCATGGGAAGAGTGTTCTTTTGACAAAGCTAAAAGTGTCAGAGCTGTCAGTTTAGAAATCCTAATAGAGTCTCCTTCCTCTAGTTTGCGAAGCTTTTCGTTGCCATGGTTATGTATCGATTTTTGTTGATTTTCTGCATTCTCTAGTTTATTGCTCTCGGCCTTGACAATGTCTTCTTCAAAAGCCTCATTGTGAGCTCCAGGAATGACACTAATACCCATGGAGGTCCCATTTCTGTGGTTCAACCCTACAAACAACAATGCATCAACAAACCAACAAAGAGCAAAGGACGAGGCTCAAACATTCAATTAAATTAATGTGTATGTAAGGATAAAACCAAAGTAACCACTCACAATCATTTGTTCTCCAAGGTATTTGGTTGGAGAGCATCACATTTCCGCCCCTCTGTTTTTATAAAAATAAAAAACATCTTATTGTGTATTAGATGCCAAGTCATGACCATCTGATCACGATATCCTTTAACACAGAGACGCGTACTCTCATCTGATACATATACATTTATTCATGCTTCAGATCTTTCATAGATGTTAAGGAAGGGCCGGTCATTCTCCAAGTCTCAATATCATATCGAATAACCTGAACCACATTTTGATACGACAAGGTGACCCAGATTTTAAAATGCGATTAAATTATCAGAACTCGAAAACATGTATCAGACTTTGTTTATATTGCTTTAAATAACAGTTTAGAATAAAGTCCTGAACCAAATGAATACCCTGAAATGTTTTTTCAGAAAATCAACACATAAAAAGTTTTCTTCGGCTAAAAATATTGAGCCACCCTCTGCCTATTGTAACAACAACTGGGAGAGGCCAACAGGGGCCTGTTTAGAAGAGCGCGTGCAACAATTTGTGCTGTAGGGAAAGAAATTTTTTTATTTCTTGCAAGAGCTCGCTCTGCTAAACATGCCTCGGGTGTGTTTCTTTACTAGAGTAGCCCAAGCCCACAAATTACTTGTACACAAGACTGACCTACGAAGGACACAGTTAATTCATGCATATCTTTTAAAATCAACTGTATCTGAAGAAGATGCAACAAAGAATAAAAGAACCACAAAAATTAGTAGTGCACTTACCAGAAAAGTGCTGAGCTTACGTGCAATGCATTCACATCCGTGCATAAAACAAGATAAAAGTCAAAAGTAGGATTTTATTCTTTAATCATAAAATTTAAATATTCAACACAAAACAACAATAAAGAATCAACTATGACATCATAGAAGATACAGTTCATAAAAATACATAATTATACGAATGAAGACCGTAGGTGATAGCTCAATTAATATTTGAATGGTACAACGTCAGCATTTTGATAGAAACTCCTAAAGACTTTTAACATCTTTTTACGTGACTTCTGTGAACTATGAATGAAACATTATGTTTAAAAAGAACACAAAGAACAAAAAAAGTGACGTGAAGTAAATGTTCATAGACATGCAATGTGTAATTCAAATCTGAGAGACGTGCAGTGATCAACGTGCTGATAGTTGATAGTGTACGGGAAAAATCCAAAGTTAGGTTTTCTTTAGAATTCTGATTGTTCTTTTCACTCTGTACTGTTGTGGGTAAAGAGCTATCTAGAAACAGAAAAAGACTAGTCTGATTGCTCAAGATCTGAATGATAGCGACAATGAATGCAATCTGAAATTGGTTAATTTCTTCCGTTTTATTGACGGTCTCCGTCCTGTATCAGCTTTTGTCAGAAATAACAGCCCACTATCTGAAATTCATTGCTATTCTGAGTCTGCGTCGGGCCTGGGTGACCAAGGTTTATCTTAGCTACTCGAATAAGGGAGGGCTCGTCTGTATCGCTGCAATGGAAAGCACGTCCTGTCCCAGAAAACGTTTGTAAGGGGGTATATAATATAGGTCAAATAACAACAATTACTAGTAGCTAGAACCAGCATTGACCCAGACTGGCAATTGATTGATTTTTTTCTTGATTTTCAACGATTTACGAACTTTTTGTTGTGGATCATAGCCATACATGACGACATTGTAGTTAAATCTTACTGACCTTTGGCGTTGAAATGGACTATTGTTCTTTGGAAAATTGACGACACTTTGGAATTGAGCATGAGTGAAACAGTCGGTGATAGAGGGCATAGAAGGCGTGCTTAGTTCATTTTTAGGCTGAGATTTGTGAGGATCATTTTCATCTTTACCAACCTTTCGCTTCTTGTGAAAACAATAAGCTAAGATAGATATCAGTATCAACAGCACAAGAAATCCCACAACACCACCGACAATATAGGGCGTTGTACTGGCCTCAGACAGCGACGAAACTCGTTTCTTGTTGACTGTCCCTACAAGGAAATTGTAGAAGTGTTCATCAAATTTCAAAAGACGTAATATTTAAAATCAACAATGTGTGTAGGCAGCCGAATAATACCAGTGCAACACATAGGACACGAAACGCACCGTGTAGTCTCGTAAAATCTCAAATAATCTGTGTCAGATTACCATTTTCAGGGTTTAAAAAGTGTTTGTGGTTTTTTGGTTTTTTTTCAAAAGTACAAAATTAAACTTGATACAATCTTAAGGTGCCGTCACACGATGCGATTTTTCATTCGATTTTCAATCGACTTGCTCAGGTAGGTCGATCGGAGTCGATTGTTGAGGGGGTCGCATTTTTACAATCGATTTTTATTCAATACAATCACTTCAATATATGATTATTGTACGGGAAAAAGGCATTATGACGGCACGATTTTCACCAGAGTCGATTTAAAATTGGACGCAATCATTACACAGCCAATTGTGCCTTCACATGAATTTCACGTTAAGTGAAGTTCACGTGAATTTGTTAATGTGAATTTCACGTGAATGTGTTTCACGTGAATTTCACGTGAAAATTTCAGACATTTTCCACTAAAATTTCATGTGAAACACATTCACATGAATTTCACGAAAAAAAATTTCACGTGAAATTCGTGTGAGTGCTCTTTTCACATGAATTTCACCTGAAAATTTCACGTTAAATTCACGTGAATTTAACGTGAATTTCATGTGAGGCACAATTGCCTGTGTATCAGATTTTCAAAAGAATTTCAGACTTTGCTTTCGACTTATATGGTCACATGGTACGATTTTAGTCGAAAGCGATTTGGATGAAAAATCGGATGGAAAATTGGATGAAAAGTCGCATCGTGTGACTGCACCTTTACAATATTAGTATGCAAGAATTGAGTTTTCTCGCGTTTCGTAGAATAGCGGGGAAAACGTATGATAGGAACTTGTTCGATTGGTATTCCTCTCTAATATTTAATTCAATATATGTTGTGCCTTTTCATAATGTACGTCCGGCACTTCTCCGTTTAATACACGGCATCGGACACAGATGTCCATATATAGTTTATCGTATATTTTTTTTCTGGGCGGTTTTTAACGTCAATGATAGGTGTACTTTATTAAAACATTAGCAGTATAGCGTTTATATCACAATTGGATATTAATATTGTCTTAAAGTAAACACAATGTATGCGTTTAGTTGCGTTGTCAATAAACGCCAGCTGCTCCCATTAAGCTACCCTGGCTTACGGCATATGTGTTGTATTTATTGAAGATAAAATAGTGAACTTTATACTAAATGTAGAACTTATTAGAATGGGAATAGACTCTATCAAAAATGATATGTGCATGTCATATCAGTACAGTGTATATTAACCTACGATCTATACACGTTCGACACACAAAAGAAAATTTGCCATATATCCGATCCCCATACTGCTTAGACAAGACCTCACGTACTTGAAATATGATCGATGCATTCAAAAATCACAATTTGGAGGCGATGGCATTTCTCAGTTTTTCTGTAAAATTATGAGAAGAGATTGTCCCAAAGGTTAAAGAAATGACAGTTAATGTGCCGGGGACACATGAAACTCGAAGAGTATATCCGTGAGACGTGCCTTACAATCACATAACGTAACACCGTTAATCTTCAGAGGCCATTGACCTTATTAAAACTCCGGAAATTCTATTCAGTTTTGCGAATCCAATAGCTCTAAGTTACCAGGTACCAAGCACGTATTTAGATTACTTTTCTAATCTTTTTTTTTCTAATCTGTAAGACACAAATTTTGGGGGGATAGATATGAAAATCCTGGGGTAGAGCAGGAGACAAAATTAATGTTGTGACGGCTAAACCTTTAGTAGGTTATAGCAGTGCCTATGTATATTGGCTTATAGGCTTGATTCCTAATATAAGCGCGAGGAATAAATTTCCTCGTAAAATCAAGAGAACACCCCTCTCGGATTTAGAATACTTTTCTGACAATCGTGACCTATATGAAATTATATCAAAAGTTCAGTGCTCGCGATTTTATATTGTCGCGATTTGATACAAAACGGATGAATCTCGGAATTAAATACCTGCGTAATGTATGTACAGTATTGACAGAAAATTAATTCCAATGAGAGAAATGTATATTAAAAAAAATTAAAAAGTGAAACAAAACTCAAACACAATCACCAGAAATGGAGTGACTTATCGGTCCCTTACCTGCTGCTGATGTAATAACTTTCAATGGTCTTCCGCAACTGATAGTGCGCGCAAAAGCACTGGATCCAGAACACATCCTGAACTTGTAGTTGGAGCCGGGGGTTAACCCAGAGACTGTGAATAGTGGCGAGGACCGGTTAGAGATGGTGTTGAAGCTCTCTCTGTCCGTAGAGCTGTCCAGCATCTGTAACAGGAAGTGCTGCGGGGAGCCGCCATTTAACCCCGGGTTACACTCTACCTGTACCGATGTGTCGCTCACTGCCTTGGTGGAACAATTGTAAGGAATTTCGGGTGGACCTATAATGAAATTCGATCATGAGAGAGAGAGAGAGAGAGAGAGAGAGAGGGGGGGGGAGAGTCGTAAAGTTCAGGGACGATCTAGATTTTTTGCCATCTGATGGCTAATTTTAATGATATGATATGTAAACTTACTGGGTTCGACAATACGATACATGCATGGAAACATCATATCACCAACGATATTGGTAGCAATGCAAACAATGTCCGAGTATTGGTTGTTTGATCTACAGAAATAAAATGAACACGAAATATATTTTTGAGATTTCCAACAATTAGAACTGCTTGAAAGTCAAAGCTATTTATGAACACAAAATGAACTCACGCAACATCTATGCGGATGGTAGTTGAGGACACGGCCTGGGATTCCACGTCTCCTAAAAGCCCAGTTTTTATTGGTGCATTACTTTGAATATACCGCCATCGCATGGTAACGTTGTTTGGACTGGCTGTAACTCGACATGTGAGTGCTACGTCATCACCAATGCGAACGGCATGTTTCTGAACACCAGAAAACGAGCAGACGGGACTATCTGGAGAGGGAGAGAGAGAATAATTAATTTGAATGTTTCTCAGTTTATTCGTGCAGTTTGATGGAAAAGAGGAAAACTTACATAGAGCCTGAACATTCAAAGGAGGACTTTTAGCTGCTCCCAGATGATTGTAACCCTGGCAACTGTACTGCCCACTTTGGTCACTGAAAACAAAATACACATGTAAATGTCCCTCTAAACAACAACGTTTTAAACTTTCAGAATAATAGATAAAAAAAAATTACAAACCGATGAAAATGCTGCACATGCAGACTTGTAGAAAGTCTAGATACAGATATGTCTACGCGTGTGATGTTGAAGCTTGAGTCGGATATAGGAGATCCATTGAAGAACCACAGAGTTTGGCTCGGAGGTGGTAATGGACGTGCCTCTATATCACAATGAAGAACCAGGGGTGACCCCTCTGTAACAGTTCTAGTTCCATTATCAGCCGATATTGAGGGGGAGTCTGTGAAGAAAATGAAAGTTGGATTTAACAAGAAAATTGTCTTCCAAAATTTCTAAATAGGATTTTGTGTAATTAACGTTAAAACGTTGAAAGACCTAATCTTTTATAGAATAAGGGATGGTATAAATTTAAAATACGCTAGATGAAGAGTGGTTTCGGTCGTCAGAGGGAATATCAAATGACTTACAATTAGGTAGAAGGACAACTGAGCGGTTGAGACTTTGTGTATATGTCTTCTGTAGAACTGGGTTTGTAACTACACAGGAAAGAACCTGGTTCTCCATGTTTCTAGTAAGGTGTCGAATCAACGTCCCTCTGACGAAGTAAGTATCGTCCGAGTTTCTGATTACTTGTACAGAGGTGCTGTTAACTCGTACGCCATTCAACATCCAGAAGATATTTGCTGCAGGTCTACTTCCGTTAGTATGACACGTGATGGATCTTAACTCCCCGTCATCAAACAATCCGGTGAAACTATCAAAGACCGGAGCCAGGGGAGCAACTGTAACAGGAAAACAAAGAAAGAAGAAACCATAAGCCTGAAACGCCCAAACTATTTCTCTTAGTTTTTTTTGGACTGACTTTTGATTACGATCACTTACGGTTAACGTTCAGAACCACGGTTTGCTGAACTTGGTAGAAATACTGTATGCTGGCGTCACATATCACAGACCCCTTATACATTGTCCTGTCGATCGTCAACCTAAGGGTGTTTACCCGAGAAATGGTGCCGTTGGCGTGAACCGTGTCCACGTCGTGTCCGACGTAAGTAGTTCCGTTCGTGTTCGGACCTACAGTATACTAATTACAGTCAGTACAGCCAGAACACGTGATCCAATGATACTAATTTTGTTTTCGATTTGCCGTTTGGCTTACCCAGTAGATGCCACTGTACTAGGGGTGGGGGTTTTCCGCCGTCCGCTTTACATGATAGGGTCTGTACAGATCCCTCATCTATGGTCGTGTCTGGTCCGTTCACAGAAAACAGGGTGGGTCGTACTGATAAAAGGACAAAATGAATATATATAACAAGTTTTTTTTATCATATGTTAAAACTGTACTGTAAAAAACCTTTTTTCGAAGCCATATTCTTACATACAAATGTATGTTAAAAAGGTATATCTTTAAAGATTAATTCGCTTGCAACGCAGAAGCATCGATTTTCTTCACAGTATATAGCTGAATAAAGAAAAAAAGACACATATTTATTCTTTTAACATTGTTGCTATAGAAACAGCGACAAAATAATGAAAATTCAAAGCTAATTTGAGGACACCTTGTTAGTAATTGCAGCAACCTAATCAATCTAATTAAGGATAAAATATGTTTTAAAAAAAGGCCGTCACTGTGGCTTTAAACTATATATGTAGCTAAGAATTGTGATTTTTTTATACATAACATGGTGTTTGAGTTTCGCAAGATTTTGCAATAATGTCAGAAAACGTGGGCTATAATTTTTAAACAGTCAGATAAAAAAAATTAAGAAAATCTGATTTCCTTACAGTGTATATTTCAAGAATGTCAACTTTTTTTTATCATTAGTTGGTTTATTTGTATAATCATTTATTCATTGTATTTAGAACGTTTCCTTATAAGTCTATTCAGATTTTTTTGTGATCCTGGGATCAGCCGGGCGATACTTTGGGAAGGGTAAATCTATTCTTATATTGCCTGTGGCCTTTCAACAATATACAATTATAACTATTAAATTCAATTCGGTTTTTAGCATAAACGTTTTGTAAATCAACACTTTTATTTATAAGAATTCAGAAAAATCTTCATAAAAAAACACATAGGTCAATACATTATTTATAATAAATTAATAACAACCCCTTTCTCATTATAAAACCAGGAAACATTTTAATAATAAGGCGGAAGTTTATAGGATAGCAAATGACTTGTTTATTTCCGTTGTTTTGTCAAACGCTTATCTATGGTCTACTTATATTAAAGATAAATGGAGCGATAAAATTCGTACGTTTTTTTATTCATACAGATTATTTGTTATTTATGATTGCACGTCAGCCAGTATTTAAGACGAACTGTACTTCATATCAAACTGTACAGTATATATACCAAATAAAGAAAACCATTCACAAAGTCCACGAATAGTATATATACAAAAGAATTTAGTCAGTACAATATGATATTAAAAAAAGATTTAAAAACAGTTTTTATACAGTGTTGGTGATCTTACATAAGGTGTAATGCCATGTATTACCATTATGTGTCGTCTTTTGTCTTCATTTATTTTCTCTTTTTCAACTATCATCTTATTATATTAATTTTGTTCCTGGTATACCTGTATACTACGAAAGCCCATTGAGCTCATTTTCGTAGGTAAAAAAAATAAATGCGTAACTTTCGCGATATAACACGAAACTTTTGCGAATAAACGCGAAACTTTCGCGAATAAACGCGAAATTTCGCGATTCTCTTGCACTTTGTTAACGGTACGTGATACAATATGCTCATTTCCAATCAATATCAGTTCAATGTGGTTATGGATAAAAACAAGTTATACGGTCGCTAGTTTAATTCTCTTCACAGTGTATTTCCTATAAAAATATATAATAAAATATATTTATGGTAATTATTAACTCAAAGCTCCTGAAGATAATAATGAAACCGGTAGAGTTTTTATCGGCGTTCTGTTTTTTGATTAATTAAAGATATATAGTTAAACCATTAATATTTTTCAGCATACAAACTAATGTTCCATGGTAATGTTACTAAATATTTACACGTGCTTTAAAAATTTAAAAAAAAATGTTGATTTTTGAAATAAAATGATATACGACTTTGTATTATACACTTATGTACTTGTTATGCATATACAGGAAGTAATCTATTTATTAATTTACAAAAATATCAAACTAATTGGGTGACCCAGAAGTATTGGTACATAATGCATCGCGCTTCTCATTGTTCAAAACGTTATACGTATAATTATAATATTGCCGCGACATAAACTAACGTCTAGTATGACGGCTTTATATAAGACAAAAAAGACAAGTTGTTAATTAAAAGAAGTCTCAATGTACACAATTTTCCTAGCTATTGTTAAAATTGGAAAGTAATTTCGTCTTCTAAATGTATAACATATATGTTATATATGTCGTTTAAAATCAGTACCAAGGTTTTAAAGATTTCCCATGCTTGATTTGTATTTATTGTAGAAAAAAAAGATAATTAATGAATGCCTACGAAAGCCCATTGAGCTCATTTTCGTAGGTAAAAGAAAATTTTTTTCGCGAATAAACGCGAAACTTTCGCGAATAAAAGCGTTATTTTCGCGTTAAAACGCGAAACTTTCGCGTTAAAACGCGAAACTCTTGCGTTAAAACGCGAAACTTTCGCGAATAAACGCGAAACCTTCGCCAATAAACGCGAAACTTTTGCGAATTAACGCGAAACTTTTGCGAATAAACGCAAAACTTTCGCGATATAACGCGTTACTTTCGCGAATAAACGCGTAACCTTCACGAATTAAGGTGAAACTTTAATATAAATATTGTCATTTCATACCAGAACCCTTATGAAAAACATTGACTGAAAACAAACACATTTTAGTTTTAAATAAATACTTATTATTCATTATTATTATATCATCCGTTTTACGTTAATTTATCAAAACAAAAATCTTTTTATATATAGATACAAATAAATCTGATAAAACTTCATAAAACTGTTAGATGTTAGATGTTCTAAGTAGATAAGGAGGTAGAGCATCATTTTTCATTTGTTCGCCGACCCTGTGTTCGAACAGGCGTTCATTAATTATCTTTTTTTCTAAAATTAATATAAATTCAAACGTGGGAAATCTTTTAAATCTTGGTACTGGTTTTCAAACGACATATGTGATAAATTTAGAGGACGAATAAATTATGTTATCTAAATTTGAAGACTAGCTTTAAAAATGTATAGATTAAACTTATTTCAATTCACAGCTTGACTTATTTTTCTGATATACATGTATAGCCGTCAAACTAGACGGAAATGTATGTCGCGGCAATATAACATATTTAACGTTTTGAACAATGACATCCTTTAAATTTTACAATGATATTTGATAAAACTTTTAATTCGAATTAAAATTGTTATAATGCAAATGTTGATGCCTCATTTTCTATAATACAACGCTCATGAGAATATGAGAAGCGCGATGCATTATGTCGTTTGAAAATAAGTACTACGATTTTAAAGATTCCCACGTTTGAATTTATATTAATTTGTATGAAGTTTTATCAGATTTATTTATATCTACATAAAAAAAGATTATTTTGTTTCATTTAAAACTAAAATGTGTTTGTTTTCAGTCATTGTTCTTCATAAGGGCTCTTGTATGAAAAGCCAATATTTATATGAAAGTTTCGCGTTTATTCGCAAAAGTTTCGCGTTAATTCGCGAAAGTAACGCGTTTATTCGCGAAAGTTTCGCGTTTATTTGCGTAAATAACGCGTTTATTCGCGACAGTTTCGCGTTTAGCGAAAGTTACGCCTTTATTCGCGAAAGTTTCGTGTTTATTTGCGTAAATAACGCGTTATTTTTTTCACCTACGAAAATGAGCTCATGAGCATGAGAAAATGGGCTTTCGTAAATGCCTGTTCGAACACAGGGTCGACAAAAAAATCAAAAATGATGCTTTACCTCCTTATTTACTTGGAAAACTTTTACATGATATAAATAGTTTTATGAATTCTTATCAGATTTATTTTAAGTATAAAAAAAGATTATATTATTTTTATTCACTTATCCAAATTATAAATCAGCCTAAAACGGAAAATATTACATTCAATTTATTTTAAACTAAACTGTATTCGTTTTCAATCACTGTCTTAATAATCATTCTTGTATGAAATAACAATATATATTAAAGTTTCGCGTTATATCGCGAAAGTTACGCGTTTATTCGCGAAAGTTACGCGTTAATTCGCGAAAAAAATATGTTTTTTTTACCTACGAACATGATCTCAACTGGCTTTCGTAGTACACATTGGATTAACAAATTAAACTTATTACTCATTTACTCATATTGCATATATTTTTGAGCTCTCTGATAAAAAATATTGTCCGTGGCAAGCGCCCTTAAGTCTGAAACTGTTGTTAAATGTTTATCATCAACGGAATCTTGAACATGCACAATATTTGGGGGGGGGGGGGGGCATTATATTTAATTGTAAATTCGATGTGTTTCAGTTTTCTATGATAAAAATTCTACTTAGTCTTAGACATCTTCGCGATTTTGGGTCTTTTATTAAAGAATAAAAGGAAAATAAGGTAACGATAGAAACATAAAAAGCCCACATACTATTTCCCAGTTAAATTGTTAAATAAGAAAGCAGTCGGGTCATACACAGAACATCTTCATGAACATAAATTAAAACGAATAATTTTCTGTTTGTAAATCCCTGAAAAAAGTTCCATTGAAGCTAATTTAATCTTTGACCTCTATCAATGACATTGAACTTTACTGAGATCGGGATGTGTCTTCAGCATTTCATATGTCAAAATAGGTAGTCAAAAATCACCTGCCATGTTCTAGGGAAAAAAGCACTGTGTATACCATTTATGATGAAAGGGGATGTAACAGTAATTTTCAATGCTTTGCCATAAGAAAAGATGTAATAGTAAAGCTTAATTCAAAATATATCAAGTTTGCTAAGGTAAATCTCAATGAAAGCGCATCACAAAATGGAGGTGTCCCATAACTACTTTTATTGGTAATGTCTTAGGAGAGAAGTCCGTGTATAAAATATTGATCTGATGTTCTCTGCTTTTCTACTAAATAATATTAATATCACCTTCAAGAGACCCTATAAGACTACACATACATAAAATGGGGATCATTAATTGTTCTTGAAGAGTGAATTCTTCACTAAAATTGAGTTTAAAAACCATAACAAGTCGACCTAGATATTGTATTGTCCATCAAATCATTAGTTTTTGACACATATGATCATCTCTTATCGATCGTTTATTCCTGATAGCAGGTATTTACATGTAGCTCTATCCGGGGAGGTAATTCTACACCTCGAGGAACGGCTCCCTTAGCCGCGTTCAATACCTGTTTCAACCATTGTTTTCACCAGTAAAAATGTTAATCATATTCATTTATTCAAAA
>WFKH01008114.1:0-18176 GCA_016163765.1 Magallana hongkongensis
TGAAGTTCTGTTTTATTTATTCTCCTATTAGGAATGAATTAAAATTGTGCACTATTTTTCACGCGGTCATAAGCAGATATACACTTACGTGAATCGTTTATAAATACTGTATGCATAAGAAAATATTCATTTCACCTTACATGAAATAACCGTAGTATTCAAACAATACCAATTAATAACATGGCGCATTCGCCACAATGTTAATGTTTCCTTTTATACAGATCATCACACTGACAAAGTTTGGGTCGAATTTTCTACATTGCGAAAACACCGCGTTAATCAAAGTACAAATATCCGGGCTCATTTGATGGGCATTAAATTTTTATGAAATGGCATTATTACCGACTAAAAAGACGCATTTAGTCATTATATAACTGAGTTTATAAGCGTATTAATACTTTAAAAACCTAACTTTTAAAACATTTCCCATACCAATTTGTATTTGAGCTCTTACTTTAAAATAACCTAGGCTACGGTTTTAGTGTAACAATTTATTCTTCCGCTTAGCAACTACTCAAAGTACCGTATAACGGGTATTTTCTGTGGGTTTTTTTTCTTTTTCTTTTTTTTTCTTTTTTTTTTTTGCGGTATTTTGCGGATAAGTAAAATCCGAAAAAATTCAAAACAAAAATTATTCTTTTCGAAAATCACTATTTTGACGCTGTTTAAATACCGGTTATAATTTTTAAACATGGCCAGTCTGTCATTCAGGGAGTAGTACGTCGTATTGTACACCTAATTATCTCATGTTACCGTTGTGATATCAATTATAGCTGAACAGATATCAGGACCATGTGTTTAGTCAAGTATGAAAAAAAGGTTTGAAAAAAGTTCACAAGCAGTGTTTAGTAGACTTGTAAACCATTTGAGAGTTAGTTCTCATTCACCATGAACACGGTAAGCATGTCAGTCTTAAGATATGTAAAACGCGGTAGTATTCTTCCAAATCAAAACGGTCATTTATCGGCGCTTTTATCCCCTATATCGAGCCAGGAATGTAATACAAGGATATCGGGGACAACTTCTAGTTGCCACCTAGCGTATGATTCCTCCCTGGCTTGGCATATTACACCAAATCCAAATCACTGCGCCAACAATACCACGCAAATGGAAAATTCCGCAAAAATCATCATGCCCACATTCGGCGAACAAAAAAGCGTCTAAGACTCCCAGACTCACAGAAAGCATTGTGAATTATCGACGTATTTAGGGCACAGGTAAGGGGAAGATTTTATAAATTATTTAAGGAGAGAAATATCATAGGCATAACCTGTTTTCCAATCCCTATTGAATATATTCAATAAAAATATCTTTAAACTATAAATTATTTATAGAAAAGGGGTATCTGCATTGTGTACGTACCTACAAGCTGTAGAATGTAACAAAGAACAGAGTTGCCATGTTGCATGATGTTTCAATATATCAGACGTAACCTACCACTGACCAACTGACATGCTGTGAATTCTACGTTATCTTTTAAGCTGGAACTGTATTTTTGTGTGTAGAACGATTTCAACGGTTGTTCAGTCAACATCCGGTTAACCGTGCACCGCAGCTATAGCCTGACCGTTGCTTACGTAATGAGCCCAGCTAAAAACGGCATATATAGCTTCAAAGCAAATTAAAATTGTCTAAAAATAGCTACGACCATCAGCCCTTTTATCAGAAATAAGGCTTATGGAGAGCCTTACATCATAATAGAGCTTCATCAGTACTTGCTGACACAAGTGTCTTTATTAAAAAAATATACTTACTTGGTATAAAAGCACTGAGGTAGACAAGCTGGTAGAAATCCCTAAATCTCATCGTGTGTCAGAGACTGTCAGTACAGTCAGCTCCCTTTGTTCTTACTGTGTAGAGTAAACCTTAGCTCGGGCTTATAAATTTATACTGTGCTCATTAGCTTCTCTTCTTTGTCAGAAAGGATCGATTGCAGCAAAGAAAGTACTTTTGTTTGCTTTTAATCCATGAGGGTTCAACAACATTGTCTGTTTCCAAATTAGGGTAATCTTTCTTTACGATTCCATGTACAAATGTTAGCTTAGTCCATCGAATTTTCTGAAATCATTTTGCCAATATTTTTCACCTTATCTTTTTTAAATCTTCAAAAGAAATTCATAGAAAAATAGTGTATAAAGTCTTTGAATCGCTACAGGAAGACCTATGATAAGACAGTATTCGGGAAGGATGAAATACAATTAAAACAATCCTGTGTACTTGCTTTTTTTCTTATTTATTTTTTGGGGAGATAACATGTATGATGTACGCTTGCTAGGTTTAACAAATTGATTTGGTGATATCTCTTCAGAACCTTGGATCCTGCAATCAAAAGTCTTAAGGTTATTTTTTCTAGTATTTGTTTTAAATTTACCCATAATCCAAAACAAAAATTGGGGGTCTATGTGCTTCTTTTCGCGCTACGGCGCATTTAACATGACCTTTCTGCACTAAAAGTGCAACTTACAGAAAAATCGCCTTTTCCTTTATTATTTTTTTATCGGAATAAATTATGGCATCAAATACAAACTTATTCTATTTAAAATAAATAAAATTAAGATAATTATAAAGAAAAAGTTACCAACTTTATCCCCTAATTAATATTTTGACCTTTTTGCACTAATAAAATGCTGTGTTTAGACAACATGCAAATAAACTATTTAAAAGTCTCAAACTTTTACTCAATCATGCAATAACAGACTTGTCCGAAAAATCTTATAAATTCAGAAAATAAAATCGAAAGTATGGGTCAATGTTGTAAAATTTTAGATATGGCATGATATAAGCTAATTTAAGGCAAAATTTGGAGTTCATTTTTTCATGACTTTTAAGAAATATTTACTAAATATGCAAAAATATGTCAATAGAAATCAAAATAATTATTAAAAAATGTTTTTGGAATAAAATTAAGATATACTAATGCACAAAATATCTGGAAGTTTGGTCTGCACTAAAAATTAGGAAACTAAAGTGACAGTACAGTAAAACTCGGTTATAGCGAAGTCCTAGGGACCAATAGATTTACTTCGTTATATCCGTAATTCATTATATCTGTTATATCCGTTTAACGAATTCGTAATAATAACTATAGCGAATTCACTATATACATGTTTTCTTTAACTAGACTACAATTTTTGCTAATTGAGGCTTAGAATTGAAAAAAAAACCATTCTTTTGATACCTTTAATAATATGGGAAAATAAATTCATTCAAACTATTACGTGAAATGGTTGTGCAAACTTTTTAAACAGTAAAGAAATTAGTTATAAAAGTGTTAAATTTTGTTATCATTCACCTCTACGGAACTCAAAATCAGTTCGCTATATCCGTAAATTCGTTACATCCGAATTCGTTACAAATCTAAAATTTTGCAAAGATTTGTTTAGAATTTTACCGGGGACTCAAAAAAAACCTACGCTATATCCGAGATTTCGATATATTAGTGTTTGTACTAAACGTACTAAACGAGTTTTACTGTACTCTAAAAATATTGAAATGAGAAAAATGTTCATTTTTTTCTTTAAAACCTTCCGTCACAAAATATTTCCTTACTAAATTAATATTTAATTTTCCCTGAACAATATAATGAAAAGAGTTTATTTAGTATTGTATGATATAAATGTATGAGTAAATTTAATATATGATGCAGAATTTTAAGACTAGAGGTGACCCAAAATGTCTACTCAAAAGCAGAAGAACGAACCTCTTTAAAGGGTATAATGTTTCCTCCCATGAAGGCTTATTTTTTCAATATTAACTTAAAAGGATAGCTTGAGTCTGCTATTTAGAGAATAATGCCAAGTTTACGCAGAAGAAAATTGCCAGATAAATATCTTTCTTAAGACTCGAAAAACAAAGAGTAGTGATTTTTTAAAACAAATCGATAGACATCTTTTGATTATGGTTAGTCTGACCATTCAAAAAGTCTATTTAGAAAATGTGTAACGAAAGCTAAAATGTAGGTAAATATTTTTGCAGCCATCATTTGGAAAGATTGTTTAACGAACACGGTTTTGCTTTTATTCTTATCTCCAAAGATGTATTTACATTGTTAATGCATCAAGAGTAAGCAACTGAAATTCCGCTTCCGGCGAGAACGTCAATATTTTTCTAGGCATAGTCCGGGCGGTCGATGTCTTCCGGTAATATAGAGTGTTGTTTGTGAATGAAGTATGGATTATTTTTTATGGTACCGTTTTCATAAATGTCATACTGGGGCATATCAAAAGTTGGCGTATCGTTAAAGAAGTTCATTGGTTGGATAAGAAATCCACGTGGTGCCCCAGTAGTCATAGGGAAGTCTTCATTTGTAGGAAGGTGAAGAAAACGAATCGAAACCCACGTAACTAGGTCTGAGTTCTCGATATTTTCGTCGTTAAGAAAATGATCTAGATTTTGAAGAGGATCGTGAAGTCGCTGTTTGTCATACTGTACGGTATCTACAAACTCCTCGCCATCGTGGTGTTTGGATACAGCCAAGTTGTACTTCATCTGAGGGAAGGCAACGAAAGCAGGATGGTCTTGAGGAAGAACTTCCTGATATTCTTGGGTGTGTTCGATCCTGACGCCTCTGAAATTTCCCCATTTGTTTCGCAGATTCTCATTTATGACTGACCACACTACGGGCTTGGAGTCAATGACTAACCCCTTTTCTTCCCTGATTTTCTCGAACTCTAGATATCTGGTGTAATTAAATGGTGTCCCATATATGTCTGCTGGCTTATTTGTTTGACTTTTTACGGCTTCCGATATTGTCCCACCTCTCCAGTGAATATTTTCAAAAGTATTATTGCGACTAACAACGTCAATATCAACTTTGAAAGAAAACAAATGGTCATGAATACTTCCTACTGAATGTTCAGCTACTCGGTAACCAAACTGGGTTCTAGACTTTTCAAACCCAACCGTATCATCGCCATGAAACCAGAAAGCAGTGAACAGACTGCCGGACGCTGTGGCGTAGGTCCCCATCTTTCCGTCAAGGTGAAATTCAAAGTCAAACGTGTAGTCATAATTACCAAGACTTAGAGGAATGCGAATATTGAGGTAGTTATGATTCATACCGCTATTGACGTATCCACTGTGTCGCCATAGTGGGCGTTGACCATCAGCCTCAAATACACAGATTGCCTCTCTGATCAAAGGCTTCTGCCTACCCTCGCTGAAGGTGGTCACGTTTAGGATAGTTGCGTACTCGGGGCAGTCCAGGCCGCGTATGATGCTTGTGAAAGTACCGAGGCGAAATATCATGTCGCTAAGAATGGTCAAAGTCAGTCCTGCTCCAGAGTTCAAGGACGAGTAGAGAAGTGACAGATCACTTAATGAATTTTCGTATACTAGTCTCTCTCCCTTGTAGCGAATGTCAAAGATGGCTGGTCCGTGGTAATTGTTCATAGAAAGCTCCATGCTCCAACCCATCCACTCGACCAGGTAATCAGTTACTGTGTATCTCGGGCCCTCAGGTTCTATAGTCTTCGGGGGTTTTAGATGGGCATTTTCTCGTAGCGGCTGATTTGGATGCCTCGTGTAATCCCGAGAAGTTTTAATACTATTTATATATTCTTTAGGCAATTTAAACAGTGTCAGATTCCCGGTTTTATATGCAGCTAAAAGGTCATCTGTAGTTGCAAAAGGTCCTTGGCGGAAAAAGTATATGTCGAATACTTTCCATTTAGTAATGTCTAATCCAGCATGAGATATAGTGGCGAACACCGGAAGAATATCGGACGTTGACAGTTTCCCGGGAATAAGCAAAAAGACCGTGGAGATCCGACCTACCTCGGAACTTAAAGAAGAAACGGACACACGTAACTGCTTTTCTCCGCGTGCTTTGATGCTCACTATCCCACCGTCAAAACATTCCTCGAACAGTTCGTTCAACTTCTCAAATTCTGCTGTGGCAATTGCACTAATCTTTGAGAATTCCGCCGTACTTCGAGGTCGTCTGTCATAGTCTGTCAAAGTGCGAAGGACTTTGTGAGCCATCGGTGCCTGATGTAGCGGTCCAATCTGATACTCGACAAAATAAGGGGGGTCTTCCATAGCCTTGTCGACGTAGACCCTGGCGTGTCTACCAGGGTAGGCGCCATCGTTATCCAGATATGCTAAAACCGCATCTTTGCTTGGAATGAAGACCGACAGGCTTATGATTTTATTGCGGTGAAAAATAGACACCGTCCTTTTGTTGTTTGTAATATTAGTCTGTTCACAATAATCCACTACTGATTTAATTTCCTCGAAGGAAAGTGGTGAGAACACAGAAGGCGGAGATCTCCTGGCATGTTGGGCTTGTGGATACTGGTGAGAAGCGTCATCTGCCGGGTCCTTGTGTAGAACGTACCCCAAGAAGTAACCTATCCCCATACCCAGGATCAGGGACATTAAAACAACTACAACATGTCGCCAGGATTTCTTTATGCATGTCTTTTCTTTGAATGTTATATCAGGTAATGTTTCTGGACATCTTGGTTTAGAAACCGATTCACTGGCCATTTCTAGAATAACAAAAGTATCCTAGGAAATATAATACATGTGAAACAAGTATTTGTTATTATTGTTGTTATTGACACGAATAAAATGTTATACCTACACGTATCTCTGATTTACATTTCCCAAATCAACGTTTTAATGCAAGCCGTTATGCTTCATATGATCAGGCAATTATGTATGCAGACACCTACCCAGTAACAGCGCAATAACTCCGAGCGATATATTCATTAAAGGGTAGAGCCGTACTCAATCAAATCACCACTGGTGAAAAATATAAATATGAACAGAATGACAGGTAAGAGAAATCATGCGGCATTACACATTGATAATAAAACTTTCTTTGTGCGTTGTTCGAATTTTTAAAGTCCTTTCCAAAGTCTGTTGACTTATATATTCATTCTTATCATCTGAAATATAAAGTTATTTCATTGATTGCCAATCAACAAAGACTTTGAAATGTCAGTGTATGGATGAAACTCTTTTATTTTAAATTTTATTCAACAAAGAGAAGTTGTTATCATTTGTAGACGAAGTTTTATCAAACAATAAGTCTTCAGAAACATTGTGTATAAAATGCTCTCCTATCAATGAAATTCAATATTCCTATCATATCAATTAAGCTGGGGATTTAAAGAAATAATTCCGGGTTTAGATCTTCCCGACAGACATCAAATTTCCCCATATACAAATAAATGACAACCCACCTTGCCGATAGCTCTTTGTGCTTTAAACGCGTTTACATGGGTGAGATCCTATTAAAGTTGTAGAGGTTGTTGTAATATTTAAGGAATAAAATTAATTTCTTCCTATGATATACGATATAACATAACTTGGGGCAGTTTACGCTTTATAAACCGCAAATTGTTATGTTATACTCGTATAACATAGGTAGAAATTAATTATAATTCTTTTTATTTAATTTCGTACAACTAAATTAAAATATTTATGTCCATTATTAATGCGTTTTGCACGCGTCGTATTGTAACAAAGGCAAGTTATGTTATACGATGAAGATATAGTTTATCCAATCAAATGAGGCATTTTAACCAGGATTAAATCATTAAATGTTATTATTTTTTCGCAGCTAATTATACTATACTCATTATCAATCGAGAACTCTAATCTATGTATGTTAATATTTAATAACAAACCAAACTGCTCAAAGACAAATCTTCCTATCCTTGATATTTAAACGTTTAGAATTAATTTCGATAATAACCTGTTACACAAAACTAAGACGATTTTTGAATACGCTGAATATGTTTTAGAATCGTTTACAAAATGTAAATGAATTTTTTTATTTATGAAATCAAATTCTCACGAGAGCAGCCATTTAAAATGACTTCACTTATGTCACTTTAATGCATCTATATAAAACACGTTTATTATTATCCTCCCCTATCATCTACAATTAACAAATTAAAGTAGGAGTATTCGGTAACTCTACTGCACACGTGGTTTGACGGCTTCCCTTATTTTAATCAGATGCCAGTGTATCAATCATCTAACAGAAACATATCATGCATGCTTTCTATAAATGTATATACCTGGACTAACATAATGACAGGGCGGGATGTAGTAGTAATTCAGTACAAACCAAACACACTGCAGTTTTTATCCTTCTCAAAGACACTGTTTATCTGACCAGCATAAGAGGGCTGGATGCTCCTGAAATTATTTTATTTTTTGGTATTCACAAATATTCCCTAAGTTGTTCTTACAATCGATACATATATAATTTATGGGCTGAAAAAATCGGACCAAGCAGCTTTTGATATAGAAATCTTGACACGCTTCGGTAAAAAGACAACTTAATTACGATGTTCAACATTTTGATTACCAGGTTTAAACAACAACAACAAAAACAACATTGTGCATGTTCGATAGTTTAACAACAACAATGACCATGCATAATGATATATAAATTTTGAATTTTAAAACTGACGATCATGATTCATTTCCATTGTATACAATTGATAAAGACCTTGGCTCTTATTCCCATGTTTTCAAATACATGTACACGTTAGAAGCCCTTCTATCAGTTGTGATTGTTCACTGTCTGCCCCTCTTACAAAAAAACCATACATAGCAAGGCAGACTAAGGGAGCAAAGTTTGTAAGCCCGACTGATAGAAATTATGGAAGCAATGCCACGTTGTGAAAAAAATTCAGAAATGCCAACTTTAAAGCTGGAATTTCCAAGATTAAAGTTGGAATTTCAAACTTTAATATTGGAAATTCAACTTCAAACTGAAAAGTCTAATTTTGTCTTGGCATTTGAGATTTTTTACAAAGTGACACTATAATCTGTCCCAGGTAACTGTTTTGACTTGTTGACGAATTTTAACGACAATACACTTACCTTAACAGAAAATTGGTGGTAAGAAGTACAATTGAAATCGATGTAAGTGGAAAAATCTAAGTTTTCTTAATTGACTCTTCATCTGTCTTTACCCAGAGAAATTAACTAGAACAGAAACAAACTTCTTACGGAGATTTATAATGGGAAACGTTTACATCTTTTCTCCATTCCGAAATACTCGGGACACCTCGCACAGTTTTTCAACGTTATCATCCGTTTACTTTTCATGTCGTTTGCAATGCAAAATCCCCGTAGACTTTCTATTTTTGTTGTGTATTGAAACCTGAAGCGGTAGAGGGGGCATTTCAAAACAGATAATTTGGATTTTTTTTTTTCATTCTAGCTGATGAACGTAGTTTTTGCACAAAGGTATTTATGATTATCGAAATATTAAGCAAAATGTGTTGGAGGCAGAAACTTTGGACAGAGTATAATTCGCTTTTGTAATAAAAATTATATATAAAAAAGAATTACTTAAAAAATGGTGAGACTTTTTGATAAATAATAGTTTAGGTCTCACACATATCTTTGCCTATATCAAAAAAGTTGCAAACTTCTGTCTTTAAAAATTGTAAGGGATGTAAAAGTTTTAAACAAAATGTCATACAAGACTAAATCATTAACAATTTCTGATCTTCGATAACAGACCCTTGAAAACTTATATTTATATAAAGCAATCGATAACAATGTGATATATATGTATAACATTTCGCTTATCAATTACATGATTGTGGAATATTAATCAGATTAAAATTAAAAATTGATCGATATTATTGGTTTTTAAAAAAATATAAATCGAAAATATAGTCACATATAAATCACGAGGTTATTGAATATCTTTAACAATATTAACGACTATATATAAAAGTATTGATTATGAATTATATATTTTAAAAGAACAATAATAACAAGTTTCCTAATATAAATAAAAACTTTGAAAACGTTTAACAACATAAGTGTAAGGGGTTTAGACAGGCTATCATTCATTTAACTCACAAGTTGAAGACCCATTTAAAGCAAAATAATTTGTTTGATAATGAAAGAATACATCCCTATTTCATAGAAACAATGTGATCCCGACCCTCCCTAAAAAAAAAAAGATCTTAAAGCCAGCTTCCAAAATCAAACTAACTTTAAGATGCTAAAACATTTCACAGTCACTTACTGTAACGATTTATGTACACGTATAATCGTCAATTGAATTCTTAACAGATATAGTAAATCCACTTGTAGTCTTCCACAATGGAAAATAATGGCAGTATCGCGCTGCGTGATCGGATTTAAGGCTCAATTACAAACAATATTCCAAAAAGATGTTCCCCCATATCTAAAAATAAAAGTCCGAGGCAAAAAGACAGCTTTAGATAATTTACAGTTCGGCGTCTAGACACTTGTGGCAAACAATTGGAACCAGTAGATCAATACCACGTTTGCTATTTTCATTTTCTAATTATAATTTCGATTAAGTACTAGTAAGAAGGCAAAATATGTAAATTTTAAGGATGTCCTGAGAGGATGTAATGTGCGTGAGAGTGATAAATGATCAGGGATAAATCTTGCACGCAAATTGCACGTACTTTTTGTCAACAAAAAGTTTGTTTGCTTGTCCCGAGTTCCTGATCTATCTCTTCGATCTTCGATGGTAAAATGTGCAAAATGTTTACGAATAATATTAATTTTAGGGGTGAAGTTCCAGCTCCCCTTGCTATATGTCATCACTTGAAATAGGTTGCAACACTGAACGACAAAAACCCAGAAAGGCGAGACACATGAGATCTGAGAAGCTTGAAGGGGAGAGGCAGCATTGTGAGGGCTGTTTTTAACCCTTTTCGGATTTATCCGTCAAGGAGAAGACGTGTGTGCTACCACTGAACTCAACCCTTTCAGTCATCTTAAAAAGCTCGTTTACAAAATATATTTAACTGAGCTTTTTTTAAAATTATTAACAAAAATTTTTAAAACATTTTCTTTTACAATTTTTTGAAATCCAAGGACCTTTCTGCTCGATGTTTACCTGAAGAAAATAATTTGCAGAACTGCGATCAGAAAACCAACAGCTATATTCTAAATTGGAGAGACCTTAGTAACAGTACAATGAACGCAAAAGGCAATAGGGTAAAGTGTGCTCGAAGGAACAAGCGTGAACGAGAATTTTTACAAGCTGCAATATCATACTTTGATGCCTCCTCAACTGAAATATTCCCGTTTTAAGTTTGTTGTTCTTGTTGAAACGTAGTATCTCCATGAACTTTTCCGTCTTAATTATGATATAAGGCAATAATATTGTTTATTATACCTCAATATGATTCTTCTATGTGACGAGTCATCTGATTGGTCTAGAAAGTCACGTGACAGGGCGAACAAAACGTCGTGTCTCCCGGGGAATAAATATCATGTCCCAGCTCTTCGGAAATCTCGGGATTTTTCATTTCAAAGGTATGAAAAACCCAATATGAGCATACGATGTAGACAAATATGATTAAATCAAAAATATTTAATCATTTTAATTCTCTATATATCATAAAAACCAATTTAACTATCTATGATTCAAATTTATTAAAGAAAAGAGAGACAATAACAAAGAAAATCAAACAATCACGACGTTATTGCTTTCTGAAAAGTCGGAAAACTATTGAAATCGACGTTTTTTTATAATCATATGTTGTTCGGTATAATAAAACATTTATTGCACGAATGTTCGGGAAATATGAAGATTTATTCCCCAAGAAAAATCAAATTTCCCTCGGGGAATGCCCTCGAGAAATATGATTTTTCTTAGGGGAATAAATCTTCGTATTTCCCTCACCATCATGCAATAAATGTTTATTGTATCTTTGAAATAGTTTTAATCGTAAAGTTAAAAATTTTCATTTTGTTGACATCGAATTGTGAATCTTTGAAATTCTTAGAACAGAATATGTGATTAATTTCGTATCCATGGTAATTAATGCTAATTAATCTATCTGTGTTATTTTTAAATCTACATCTTGTTGGAATTTCATTTTGTTATGTGACCGTTATAATTAGATGATAATGTATGTGACTGTTGTCGTATAAATAACTTCTTTTTTAAAGTAATCAATCCATTAAACTGAGGAAATAATTAGCACCGTTGTACATCTTAAAAAAAAAAACCCACCGAAATATACATTTTTGCATTTCATAATGGTATTAGTATAATTTCGATTAATTTATGGTTCAAATTAAAAATTCAAGAATTACATTAAGTCCATATTCTTTTATAACAATTAAAACAAATATTCTAATAATGAAAAGGGAGATTTTCTTAATAGCAAAACAATCTTTTTTCCCACTTAATATGTTCTAAAATTTATAAGGTTGATAAGTGCAATTAAAATCTTCTCAATCGTAGAAATGATGAAATATTATATGAGTTTAGCATGAAATATCCAAAAATTACATCACCTTTGTGAATAAAAAACAAGCGAATGTACAGTAAAGTACTCAAGGGAAAGTTGGTTCCACATAGTCTTTTTTCGGACAAGAAGGGAATGGATTTTTTGCATGCTGACATTTTTGACGATCAAGCTTTTCCAAATTTTGGGGAAAATCACTTTTTTTAAACAAACTAATTAACTGTAAATGAACAATATGGGTATTAAGATGCCAAAAGTTACATACTAGAATGTACCTAGTGTATCGGGTGAGCTAATAAATTTTGGTCAGCCAGTGACTTTAAGTTGATTATATATGCAAGATCCATTCAGCTTCTTACCACCTAGTCCAGTAATTTCCAAATCAAAGTAAATATCTCCTAAGTCTTTGAAAGTTAACGTTGACTAACAGGAAGATGATCATACTCTGGAATATTTTGCTGGAATTTCATCAATATCAGGTCATGCTGGTGTTCACATCCTAACACCTTCCCTTTTGTCTCCTTAGTAGAAGTACTTTGAATTCTTAAGAAAATAGTTATATAGGGACAAGAATAGTTCAAAGTGTCCTTATAATGTAAAAGAGTTAAAAAACGTTACAAAAGTAAATATGTATAGCTAATAATTAATATCCAAAGGACAGAAATATCCTTCCTATTGTGATCTGAGAAAAAAAAATCTTGATTTTTTTTTTTGAAAATGGGCTTGGATTAAAGTGTGCATGGCATATAACAGACGACAGACAAATGAAAAACTGAACAATTAACAAGTACCTTCAATTATCTCCTCATCTTTTTAAAACTTTACGTCATTGCTTTCTTTGAAGATCTTTAAGAATGCACTGTCTTCGAGTATAAAAGCCAGGAAATAGGCCCACTTTTTTTGTTTACCTTTATATGAAGATGTAATATAACAAGTAAATATTTGATTAAAATGTTGAAATACATGTATTTTAAACAAAACAAAATGGGTCTCTATGGTAACATAGGTGTACTTTATCTCTCTTGAGATGATAATTCTCAGAGAAGGCAAAAACAATTCAGATTTAAAATACAATGAAAAACAAACATCTAAATACATATAAGATATTCGTAAATGACATTTTTCTAAGCTACACATTTTTATATCTCAGGCTTGATAAAAAGTTGTAATGATGGAGTTTTGGGTTTTTGCAGAAACCATTACTGTATACAGGGTTATTTTCGCCCCGTGTAATTTTCGCCCTTCTACATTTGCAACCAGTTTCGCCCCTTCTTGAATTCGCCCAGACACAGTTTTGTTTAAGGAGAAATAATTTGAGACTTTGGGATTCGCCGAGTCTTAAATTCGCCCGCTGACAACGATGGCGAAAGGGGCGAAAAAAAAAAACGGGGGCGAATATTTCCCTGTATACAGTATATGGAAAAATCTCATTTGCCTGGGTGTTTTACAAACATGGTAAGCGATCAAAATGACTTGCATATGTGCTAAAAACTTATTAGACAGCATTCTGAATAAACACATCTTTGCGTGGCTTTCCATGTGGAAGAGAATGGAAAAGACTTGGTTGTCGATGAAATTGAGGAGCATATTTTGGTGATGATATGGTAACTAAAGGTATTACTGAAAGATCCATTGTATTTGAGCAGCATTTCTCTTTTCCTTGGCTACATGTATGGAATAACTAAAACATTTTTGACGTTTTTTAAAAATAAAATACACAGAGATAGATGGTTTTTTCATAGTAAATAGTGAGTTTGTAAACACAGTTTCTTCAAAAGATTTTATCGGACAACTTGTTGATGTTAGTTTTAACAGTGGCTCAGTGGCTTTTAATGTTGCTTTTATGGTGGTATCATCGTCTCAAATGATGTCACTGACGGTTATCCATATACTTTCCTTTAATCTTGCACCATCTTAGTGACCATATCAGCTTCCATAGCCTTTGGACACGCCCCCCCCCCCCCCCCCCCGAGCTCTTTGAAAACTCATTGGCTGGTCGATCATTGTTGGTTGAATCTGATTAATGCATTCTCTGCAGTTTTTAGGGTTCATAGAGTAAGGCAATATTTTTCCCGAGAGAGGGCGAGCCACAAAGGTAAATATTTGTAAGTTAAAAATATCTAGTTGTACTTTTAAAAGAAAACAAATTTCTGATATAGTCTATCTAAATTAATGACTTATAACTGTGAGATTTATTGAATAACTATCCATCTACTGCAATGGTATTTTTAACAAATGTAAGAGAAAGCATGTTACTAACATATATTAAACTTTTAAATACACACCCATTCACCATATCACTTCCTTTTGCGGGGTTTTAGACATTGATTCTTGTGATTTGTATAATGTGACAATAATATGTAATCTATGAACCTCTGAACATCTACAAAAGCATCAACCTTTGAAATTTATTAAGAGTTATTTAATTGATTGAAAATAAAAATAAATCAAACTGTTGTATAAATGCGTTACATCTGTACATTCTGATAATTCAGTATTTACATCCAACACTTTTCCATGTTAATGTAATTACAGCTAATATAGCTGCATCAATTGAAATCAATAATTCATTGGTTAAACAATTTGAATGTACATAACTTATTATGATTTTATGGTAAATTTTACTTTTATATAATAATGTCCGTAAATACTTGGTAAATATTGCAAGCTGTAGCAAATTGTACAAGAATCGCTGTGTTTTCATACCTTTAACAACGTAGCTAAACCAAAGTTCAAATAGACATGATATGAGAAAGTTGCAGGTAAGCCACATTTGCTGCATGCCCGCAAGCCATCAGTCCTACCACTCTCCGTCCCCCCGCCAATCTTTAGCTATTACCCCCCCCCCCCCCAAAATCTGCCTCTCTTTTTGATATATATAAAAAGTGGGAAATTCTATCAATAAATAGTAGAATATAAAAATTAAGAAAAGATGTAATTGTCTCAATTAAATTGGATGAAATGTTTCATGTTGCAATAGGAATTTTTTTGAATGTGTTACGTCAATTTGAATTTTACATAGATTTAAAATTTTATATTTTAGCTATCACAAACAACTGACGTAAGTTAAATGTCAGCCTTTAAGAACTGTTTAGCTGTCAGGTAAATTTTCGGTAATGGGTACATCCATCAGTTTTTCTGATATTCAAATCGAAACGGCATTACACCACTCGTACTGATCGAACGTAATTATAACCAGAATGCTGAATGTATTGGTTATGGTCTTTAAGACTTCAGGCAAAACAGGCGCAGTTATTGAGGGGTAATTTTACTAGCGATTAAAAAAAAATAACTATTATTTAAGTATGTTTAGTTATATATGGAATATATAGGGAATAGTAGACCGTGCCCGTGTTTAACTTTGACAAGAGCTGTATCAGCAGAGAAATCTTGGTCTCCGAGAACTCTCTTCATCAACGGGCCAACTGTCCGTTTGATACGTTTTTATTCAGATACGAATCCGTGGCTTTTGTAATTTGTTTTCCCTATCTCTTCTTCACGAGCTCCAAACGTCAAATCAAGTCTATATCTTTTTGTTTACATTATCCTAGTCCGCTTTTCAAGACGTAAATATTCGCGAAGTATAAACTAGTTCTACATCGCTATTATGTTTCAATAAAAGCAATGGGTATTTATGATTATTTCTTTTCAGCATTTATAAAGAATCATATGAAAAGACAATCATTTATTAATTAGATATTTACAAACAACGACATTCAATCAATTTCCGTCAGTTCAATCACACCGGTAATTTTTTTCACTATATAACACTACAGAGGGAAAAAAATTCTTTAAAACCGGTTTGTATTTCTCATGACAAAATATTCGGAGGAAATGTAATTTGTTACCTATCTCATCAGCTAACACAAACAAGAGGCCCATGGGCCACATCGCTCACCTGAACAACAGTTCCTTGTAACATTCAATTTGGTATCATATGCTATTTATATTTTAAACTTTGAAACCCTTTCTGGGGCCCCAGTATTGGACCAGGGTTTATGGTTGGCTTAAACAATTTAGAATCTACACTATTTGAGGATGCTTGCATAGTAATCTCACAAACTGTTGGATTGTAATTCTCGAGAAATTTTTTTTAAAACATTTTCCATATATATTTCAATGTTAAAGTTTGAACCCCTTCTGGGACCCAAGTATTAGATCGAGGGTCACGGCTTTTATAATTTAGAATCTACATTGTTTGAGGATGCTTACATAGTAATCTGACAAATTAAAGCATTGTAGTTCTCGAAAAGAAGATTTTTAAACATTTTCCATATATACTTCTACGTTAAAATTTGAATCCGTCTTGGGTCACCAGTATTAGTCCAGGGGTTACTATTTAAAAAATATTGAATCTACATTATCCAAGGTTGCATGCATATTAATCTCACAAATTGTAGCATTGCAGTTCTCGAGAAGAAGATTTTTAAACATTTTCCCTATTTACTTCTATGTTAAACTTTGAACCCCTCCTGGGGCCCCAGTATTAGATTTTACGAATTTAGAATCTACAATAGCCACGGATGCTTGCATAGTAATCCCACAAACTGTTGCACTGTAGTTCTTGAAAATAAGATTTTCTAACATGTTCCCTATATATTTTTATGTTAACTTTGAACCCCTTCTGGGTCCCCAGTATTAGTCTGGTGGTCACGTTTTCCACAAATTAGAATCTTGAGGATGCTTGCATAGTAATCCCACAAACTGTTGCATTGTAGTTATTGAGAAGAAGATTTTTAAACACTTTCCCTATATACTTCTATGTTAAACTTTAAACCCCTTCTGGGGCCCCAGTGTTGGTCCGGGAGTCACGGCTTTTACAATTTAGAATTTTCACTATTTGAGGATCCTTGCATAGTAATCTCACAAACTGTAACATTGTAGTTCACTAGAAGAAGATTTTTTAACATGTTTCCTATATATATCTATGTTAAACTTTGAAACTCTTTTGTTGCCCCAGTAATAGTCCGGGGGTCACGATTTTAACAATTTAGAATCTACAATAGCCAAGGATGTATGCATAGTAATATCCCAAACTGTTGCATTGTAGCTCTTGAGAAGATGATTTTAAACATTTTCCTATATATGTTAAACTTTGAACCCCGCCTGGGGCCCCAGTGTTGGTCCGGGGGTCAAGATTCTTACAATTTATAATCTTCACTATATACAAGCTTTTTTGTAAATATTGGCATTTCTAGTGCAGTGGGTCTTGACAAAAAGATTTTTAAACATTTTTTCTACGTATTTCTATGTTAAACTTTGAACTCCGTCTGGGGCCCAAGTTTTGGTCCGGGGGTCACGATTTTTGCAATTCAGATTTTTCACTATATATACAAGCTTTTGTGTAAATATTGGCATTTCTAGTGCAGTGGTTCTTGAGAAGAAGATTTTTAAACATTTTTCCTATGTATTTCTATGTCAAACTTTGAATCCCGCCTGGGGCCCCAGTTTTGGTCCGGGGGTCACGATTTTTGTAATTTGTAATTTTCACTATATATACAAGCTTTTGGCTATTTCTGGTGCAGTGATTCTTGAGAAGAAGATTTTTAAACATTTTTCCTATGTATTTCTATGTTAAACTTTGATCCCGCCTGGGGCCCCAGTTTTGGTGCAGGGGTCACGATTTTTGCAATTTAGAATTTTCACTATATATACAAGCTTTTGTGTAAATATCGGCATTTCTGGTGCAGTGGTTCTTGAGAAGAAGATTTTAAAACATTTTTCCTATGTATTTCTATGTTAAACTTTGAACCCCGCCTGGGGCCCCAGTTTTGGTCCGGGGTCACGATTTTTGCAATTTAGAATTTTCAATATATATACACAAGCTTTTGTGTGAATATTGGCATTTCTGGTGCAGTGGTTCTTGAGAAGAAGATTTTTAAAAACACGCACCCTAAACTCACTGTTCGCAATTATCTCCCTTTTCAAAAGGGATTAGCCCTTTATTTTAGC
>WFKH01008115.1:0-18173 GCA_016163765.1 Magallana hongkongensis
TGAAGTTCTGTTTTATTTATTCTCCTATTAGGAATGAATTAAAATTGTGCACTATTTTTCACGCGGTCATAAGCAGATATACACTTACGTGAATCGTTTATAAATACTGTATGCATAAGAAAATATTCATTTCACCTTACATGAAATAACCGTAGTATTCAAACAATACCAATTAATAACATGGCGCATTCGCCACAATGTTAATGTTTCCTTTTATACAGATCATCACACTGACAAAGTTTGGGTCGAATTTTCTACATTGCGAAAACACCGCGTTAATCAAAGTACAAATATCCGGGCTCATTTGATGGGCATTAAATTTTTATGAAATGGCATTATTACCGACTAAAAAGACGCATTTAGTCATTATATAACTGAGTTTATAAGCGTATTAATACTTTAAAAACCTAACTTTTAAAACATTTCCCATACCAATTTGTATTTGAGCTCTTACTTTAAAATAACCTAGGCTACGGTTTTAGTGTAACAATTTATTCTTCCGCTTAGCAACTACTCAAAGTACCGTATAACGGGTATTTTCTGTGGGTTTTTTTTCTTTTTCTTTTTTTTTCTTTTTTTTTTTGCGGTATTTTGCGGATAAGTAAAATCCGAAAAAATTCAAAACAAAAATTATTCTTTTCGAAAATCACTATTTTGACGCTGTTTAAATACCGGTTATAATTTTTAAACATGGCCAGTCTGTCATTCAGGGAGTAGTACGTCGTATTGTACACCTAATTATCTCATGTTACCGTTGTGATATCAATTATAGCTGAACAGATATCAGGACCATGTGTTTAGTCAAGTATGAAAAAAAGGTTTGAAAAAAGTTCACAAGCAGTGTTTAGTAGACTTGTAAACCATTTGAGAGTTAGTTCTCATTCACCATGAACACGGTAAGCATGTCAGTCTTAAGATATGTAAAACGCGGTAGTATTCTTCCAAATCAAAACGGTCATTTATCGGCGCTTTTATCCCCTATATCGAGCCAGGAATGTAATACAAGGATATCGGGGACAACTTCTAGTTGCCACCTAGCGTATGATTCCTCCCTGGCTTGGCATATTACACCAAATCCAAATCACTGCGCCAACAATACCACGCAAATGGAAAATTCCGCAAAAATCATCATGCCCACATTCGGCGAACAAAAAAGCGTCTAAGACTCCCAGACTCACAGAAAGCATTGTGAATTATCGACGTATTTAGGGCACAGGTAAGGGGAAGATTTTATAAATTATTTAAGGAGAGAAATATCATAGGCATAACCTGTTTTCCAATCCCTATTGAATATATTCAATAAAAATATCTTTAAACTATAAATTATTTATAGAAAAGGGGTATCTGCATTGTGTACGTACCTACAAGCTGTAGAATGTAACAAAGAACAGAGTTGCCATGTTGCATGATGTTTCAATATATCAGACGTAACCTACCACTGACCAACTGACATGCTGTGAATTCTACGTTATCTTTTAAGCTGGAACTGTATTTTTGTGTGTAGAACGATTTCAACGGTTGTTCAGTCAACATCCGGTTAACCGTGCACCGCAGCTATAGCCTGACCGTTGCTTACGTAATGAGCCCAGCTAAAAACGGCATATATAGCTTCAAAGCAAATTAAAATTGTCTAAAAATAGCTACGACCATCAGCCCTTTTATCAGAAATAAGGCTTATGGAGAGCCTTACATCATAATAGAGCTTCATCAGTACTTGCTGACACAAGTGTCTTTATTAAAAAAATATACTTACTTGGTATAAAAGCACTGAGGTAGACAAGCTGGTAGAAATCCCTAAATCTCATCGTGTGTCAGAGACTGTCAGTACAGTCAGCTCCCTTTGTTCTTACTGTGTAGAGTAAACCTTAGCTCGGGCTTATAAATTTATACTGTGCTCATTAGCTTCTCTTCTTTGTCAGAAAGGATCGATTGCAGCAAAGAAAGTACTTTTGTTTGCTTTTAATCCATGAGGGTTCAACAACATTGTCTGTTTCCAAATTAGGGTAATCTTTCTTTACGATTCCATGTACAAATGTTAGCTTAGTCCATCGAATTTTCTGAAATCATTTTGCCAATATTTTTCACCTTATCTTTTTTAAATCTTCAAAAGAAATTCATAGAAAAATAGTGTATAAAGTCTTTGAATCGCTACAGGAAGACCTATGATAAGACAGTATTCGGGAAGGATGAAATACAATTAAAACAATCCTGTGTACTTGCTTTTTTTCTTATTTATTTTTTGGGGAGATAACATGTATGATGTACGCTTGCTAGGTTTAACAAATTGATTTGGTGATATCTCTTCAGAACCTTGGATCCTGCAATCAAAAGTCTTAAGGTTATTTTTTCTAGTATTTGTTTTAAATTTACCCATAATCCAAAACAAAAATTGGGGGTCTATGTGCTTCTTTTCGCGCTACGGCGCATTTAACATGACCTTTCTGCACTAAAAGTGCAACTTACAGAAAAATCGCCTTTTCCTTTATTATTTTTTTATCGGAATAAATTATGGCATCAAATACAAACTTATTCTATTTAAAATAAATAAAATTAAGATAATTATAAAGAAAAAGTTACCAACTTTATCCCCTAATTAATATTTTGACCTTTTTGCACTAATAAAATGCTGTGTTTAGACAACATGCAAATAAACTATTTAAAAGTCTCAAACTTTTACTCAATCATGCAATAACAGACTTGTCCGAAAAATCTTATAAATTCAGAAAATAAAATCAAAAGTATGGGTCAATGTTGTAAAATTTTAGATATGGCATGATATAAGCTAATTTAAGGCAAAATTTGGAGTTCATTTTTTCATGACTTTTAAGAAATATTTACTAAATATGCAAAAATATGTCAATAGAAATCAAAATAATTATTAAAAAATGTTTTTGGAATAAAATTAAGATATACTAATGCACAAAATATCTGGAAGTTTGGTCTGCACTAAAAATTAGGAAACTAAAGTGACAGTACAGTAAAACTCGGTTATAGCGAAGTCCTAGGGACCAATAGATTTACTTCGTTATATCCGTAATTCATTATATCTGTTATATCCGTTTAACGAATTCGTAATAATAACTATAGCGAATTCACTATATACATGTTTTCTTTAACTAGACTACAATTTTTGCTAATTGAGGCTTAGAATTGAAAAAAAAACCATTCTTTTGATACCTTTAATAATATGGGAAAATAAATTCATTCAAACTATTACGTGAAATGGTTGTGCAAACTTTTTAAACAGTAAAGAAATTAGTTATAAAAGTGTTAAATTTTGTTATCATTCACCTCTACGGAACCCAAAATCAGTTCGCTATATCCGTAAATTCGTTACATCCGAATTCGTTACAAATCTAAAATTTTGCAAAGATTTGTTTAGAATTTTACCGGGGACTCAAAAAAAACCTACGCTATATCCGAGATTTCGATATATTAGTGTTTGTACTAAACGTACTAAACGAGTTTTACTGTACTCTAAAAATATTGAAATGAGAAAAATGTTCATTTTTTTCTTTAAAACCTTCCGTCACAAAATATTTCCTTACTAAATTAATATTTAATTTTCCCTGAACAATATAATGAAAAGAGTTTATTTAGTATTGTATGATATAAATGTATGAGTAAATTTAATATATGATGCAGAATTTTAAGACTAGAGGTGACCCAAAATGTCTACTCAAAAGCAGAAGAACGAACCTCTTTAAAGGGTATAATGTTTCCTCCCATGAAGGCTTATTTTTTCAATATTAACTTAAAAGGATAGCTTGAGTCTGCTATTTAGAGAATAATGCCAAGTTTACGCAGAAGAAAATTGCCAGATAAATATCTTTCTTAAGACTCGAAAAACAAAGAGTAGTGATTTTTTAAAACAAATCGATAGACATCTTTTGATTATGGTTAGTCTGACCATTCAAAAAGTCTATTTAGAAAATGTGTAACGAAAGCTAAAATGTAGGTAAATATTTTTGCAGCCATCATTTGGAAAGATTGTTTAACGAACACGGTTTTGCTTTTATTCTTATCTCCAAAGATGTATTTACATTGTTAATGCATCAAGAGTAAGCAACTGAAATTCCGCTTCCGGCGAGAACGTCAATATTTTTCTAGGCATAGTCCGGGCGGTCGATGTCTTCCGGTAATATAGAGTGTTGTTTGTGAATGAAGTATGGATTATTTTTTATGGTACCGTTTTCATAAATGTCATACTGGGGCATATCAAAAGTTGGCGTATCGTTAAAGAAGTTCATTGGTTGGATAAGAAATCCACGTGGTGCCCCAGTAGTCATAGGGAAGTCTTCATTTGTAGGAAGGTGAAGAAAACGAATCGAAACCCACGTAACTAGGTCTGAGTTCTCGATATTTTCGTCGTTAAGAAAATGATCTAGATTTTGAAGAGGATCGTGAAGTCGCTGTTTGTCATACTGTACGGTATCTACAAACTCCTCGCCATCGTGGTGTTTGGATACAGCCAAGTTGTACTTCATCTGAGGGAAGGCAACGAAAGCAGGATGGTCTTGAGGAAGAACTTCCTGATATTCTTGGGTGTGTTCGATCCTGACGCCTCTGAAATTTCCCCATTTGTTTCGCAGATTCTCATTTATGACTGACCACACTACGGGCTTGGAGTCAATGACTAACCCCTTTTCTTCCCTGATTTTCTCGAACTCTAGATATCTGGTGTAATTAAATGGTGTCCCATATATGTCTGCTGGCTTATTTGTTTGACTTTTTACGGCTTCCGATATTGTCCCACCTCTCCAGTGAATATTTTCAAAAGTATTATTGCGACTAACAACGTCAATATCAACTTTGAAAGAAAACAAATGGTCATGAATACTTCCTACTGAATGTTCAGCTACTCGGTAACCAAACTGGGTTCTAGACTTTTCAAACCCAACCGTATCATCGCCATGAAACCAGAAAGCAGTGAACAGACTGCCGGACGCTGTGGCGTAGGTCCCCATCTTTCCGTCAAGGTGAAATTCAAAGTCAAACGTGTAGTCATAATTACCAAGACTTAGAGGAATGCGAATATTGAGGTAGTTATGATTCATACCGCTATTGACGTATCCACTGTGTCGCCATAGTGGGCGTTGACCATCAGCCTCAAATACACAGATTGCCTCTCTGATCAAAGGCTTCTGCCTACCCTCGCTGAAGGTGGTCACGTTTAGGATAGTTGCGTACTCGGGGCAGTCCAGGCCGCGTATGATGCTTGTGAAAGTACCGAGGCGAAATATCATGTCGCTAAGAATGGTCAAAGTCAGTCCTGCTCCAGAGTTCAAGGACGAGTAGAGAAGTGACAGATCACTTAATGAATTTTCGTATACTAGTCTCTCTCCCTTGTAGCGAATGTCAAAGATGGCTGGTCCGTGGTAAGTGTTCATAGAAAGCTCCATGCTCCAACCCATCCACTCGACCAGGTAATCAGTTACTGTGTATCTCGGGCCCTCAGGTTCTATAGTCTTCGGGGGTTTTAGATGGGCATTTTCTCGTAGCGGCTGATTTGGATGCCTCGTGTAATCCCGAGAAGTTTTAATACTATTTATATATTCTTTAGGCAATTTAAACAGTGTCAGATTCCCGGTTTTATATGCAGCTAAAAGGTCATCTGTAGTTGCAAAAGGTCCTTGGCGGAAAAAGTATATGTCGAATACTTTCCATTTAGTAATGTCTAATCCAGCATGAGATATAGTGGCGAACACCGGAAGAATATCGGACGTTGACAGTTTCCCGGGAATAAGCAAAAAGACCGTGGAGATCCGACCTACCTCGGAACTTAAAGAAGAAACGGACACACGTAACTGCTTTTCTCCGCGTGCTTTGATGCTCACTATCCCACCGTCAAAACATTCCTCGAACAGTTCGTTCAACTTCTCAAATTCTGCTGTGGCAATTGCACTAATCTTTGAGAATTCCGCCGTACTTCGAGGTCGTCTGTCATAGTCTGTCAAAGTGCGAAGCACTTTGTGAGCCATCGGTGCCTGATGTAGCGGTCCAATCTGATACTCGACAAAATAAGGGGGGTCTTCCATAGCCTTGTCGACGTAGACCCTGGCGTGTCTACCAGGGTAGGCGCCATCGTTATCCAGATATGCTAAAACCGCATCTTTGCTTGGAATGAAGACCGACAGGCTTATGATTTTATTGCGGTGAAAAATAGACACCGTCCTTTTGTTGTTTGTAATATTAGTCTGTTCACAATAATCCACTACTGATTTAATTTCCTCGAAGGAAAGTGGTGAGAACACAGAAGGCGGAGATCTCCTGGCATGTTGGGCTTGTGGATACTGGTGAGAAGCGTCATCTGCCGGGTCCTTGTGTAGAACGTACCCCAAGAAGTAACCTATCCCCATACCCAGGATCAGGGACATTAAAACAACTACAACATGTCGCCAGGATTTCTTTATGCATGTCTTTTCTTTGAATGTTATATCAGGTAATGTTTCTGGACATCTTGGTTTAGAAACCGATTCACTGGCCATTTCTAGAATAACAAAAGTATCCTAGGAAATATAATACATGTGAAACAAGTATTTGTTATTATTGTTGTTATTGACACGAATAAAATGTTATACCTACACGTATCTCTGATTTACATTTCCCAAATCAACGTTTTAATGCAAGCCGTTATGCTTCATATGATCAGGCAATTATGTATGCAGACACCTACCCAGTAACAGCGCAATAACTCCGAGCGATATATTCATTAAAGGGTAGAGCCGTACTCAATCAAATCACCACTGGTGAAAAATATAAATATGAACAGAATGACAGGTAAGAGAAATCATGCGGCATTACACATTGATAATAAAACTTTCTTTGTGCGTTGTTCGAATTTTTAAAGTCCTTTCCAAAGTCTGTTGACTTATATATTCATTCTTATCATCTGAAATATAAAGTTATTTCATTGATTGCCAATCAACAAAGACTTTGAAATGTCAGTGTATGGATGAAACTCTTTTATTTTAAATTTTATTCAACAAAGAGAAGTTGTTATCATTTGTAGACGAAGTTTTATCAAACAATAAGTCTTCAGAAACATTGTGTATAAAATGCTCTCCTATCAATGAAATTCAATATTCCTATCATATCAATTAAGCTGGGGATTTAAAGAAATAATTCCGGGTTTAGATCTTCCCGACAGACATCAAATTTCCCCATATACAAATAAATGACAACCCACCTTGCCGATAGCTCTTTGTGCTTTAAACGCGTTTACATGGGTGAGATCCTATTAAAGTTGTAGAGGTTGTTGTAATATTTAAGGAATAAAATTAATTTCTTCCTATGATATACGATATAACATAACTTGGGGCAGTTTACGCTTTATAAACCGCAAATTGTTATGTTATACTCGTATAACATAGGTAGAAATTAATTATAATTCTTTTTATTTAATTTCGTACAACTAAATTAAAATATTTATGTCCATTATTAATGCGTTTTGCACGCGTCGTATTGTAACAAAGGCAAGTTATGTTATACGATGAAGATATAGTTTATCCAATCAAATGAGGCATTTTAACCAGGATTAAATCATTAAATGTTATTATTTTTTCGCAGCTAATTATACTATACTCATTATCAATCGAGAACTCTAATCTATGTATGTTAATATTTAATAACAAACCAAACTGCTCAAAGACAAATCTTCCTATCCTTGATATTTAAACGTTTAGAATTAATTTCGATAATAACCTGTTACACAAAACTAAGACGATTTTTGAATACGCTGAATATGTTTTAGAATCGTTTACAAAATGTAAATGAATTTTTTTATTTATGAAATCAAATTCTCACGAGAGCAGCCATTTAAAATGACTTCACTTATGTCACTTTAATGCATCTATATAAAACACGTTTATTATTATCCTCCCCTATCATCTACAATTAACAAATTAAAGTAGGAGTATTCGGTAACTCTACTGCACACGTGGTTTGACGGCTTCCCTTATTTTAATCAGATGCCAGTGTATCAATCATCTAACAGAAACATATCATGCATGCTTTCTATAAATGTATATACCTGGACTAACATAATGACAGGGCGGGATGTAGTAGTAATTCAGTACAAACCAAACACACTGCAGTTTTTATCCTTCTCAAAGACACTGTTTATCTGACCAGCATAAGAGGGCTGGATGCTCCTGAAATTATTTTATTTTTTGGTATTCACAAATATTCCCTAAGTTGTTCTTACAATCGATACATATATAATTTATGGGCTGAAAAAATCGGACCAAGCAGCTTTTGATATAGAAATCTTGACACGCTTCGGTAAAAAGACAACTTAATTACGATGTTCAACATTTTGATTACCAGGTTTAAACAACAACAACAAAAACAACATTGTGCATGTTCGATAGTTTAACAACAACAATGACCATGCATAATGATATATAAATTTTGAATTTTAAAACTGACGATCATGATTCATTTCCATTGTATACAATTGATAAAGACCTTGGCTCTTATTCCCATGTTTTCAAATACATGTACACGTTAGAAGCCCTTCTATCAGTTGTGATTGTTCACTGTCTGCCCCTCTTACAAAAAAACCATACATAGCAAGGCAGACTAAGGGAGCAAAGTTTGTAAGCCCGACTGATAGAAATTATGGAAGCAATGCCACGTTGTGAAAAAAATTCAGAAATGCCAACTTTAAAGCTGGAATTTCCAAGATTAAAGTTGGAATTTCAAACTTTAATATTGGAAATTCAACTTCAAACTGAAAAGTCTAATTTTGTCTTGGCATTTGAGATTTTTTACAAAGTGACACTATAATCTGTCCCAGGTAACTGTTTTGACTTGTTGACGAATTTTAACGACAATACACTTACCTTAACAGAAAATTGGTGGTAAGAAGTACAATTGAAATCGATGTAAGTGGAAAAATCTAAGTTTTCTTAATTGACTCTTCATCTGTCTTTACCCAGAGAAATTAACTAGAACAGAAACAAACTTCTTACGGAGATTTATAATGGGAAACGTTTACATCTTTTCTGCATTCCGAAATACTCGGGACACCTCGCACAGTTTTTCAACGTTATCATCCGTTTACTTTTCATGTCGTTTGCAATGCAAAATCCCCGTAGACTTTCTATTTTTGTTGTGTATTGAAACCTGAAGCGGTAGAGGGGGCATTTCAAAACAGATAATTTGGATTTTTTTTTTTCATTCTAGTTGATGAACGTAGTTTTTGCACAAAGGTATTTATGATTATCGAAATATTAAGCAAAATGTGTTGGAGGCAGAAACTTTGGACAGAGTATAATTCGCTTTTGTAATAAAAATTATATATAAAAAAGAATTACTTAAAAAATGGTGAGACTTTTTGATAAATAATAGTTTAGGTCTCACACATATCTTTGCCTATATCAAAAAAGTTGCAAACTTCTGTCTTTAAAAATTGTAAGGGATGTAAAAGTTTTAAACAAAATGTCATACAAGACTAAATCATTAACAATTTCTGATCTTCGATAACAGACCCTTGAAAACTTATATTTATATAAAGCAATCGATAACAATGTGATATATATGTATAACATTTCGCTTATCAATTACATGATTGTGGAATATTAATCAGATTAAAATTAAAAATTGATCGATATTATTGGTTTTTAAAAAAATATAAATCGAAAATATAGTCACATATAAATCACGAGGTTATTGAATATCTTTAACAATATTAACGACTATATATAAAAGTATTGATTATGAATTATATATTTTAAAAGAACAATAATAACAAGTTTCCTAATATAAATAAAAACTTTGAAAACGTTTAACAACATAAGTGTAAGGGGTTTAGACAGGCTATCATTCATTTAACTCACAAGTTGAAGACCCATTTAAAGCAAAATAATTTGTTTGATAATGAAAGAATACATCCCTATTTCATAGAAACAATGTGATCCCGACCCTCCCTAAAAAAAAAAGATCTTAAAGCCAGCTTCCAAAATCAAACTAACTTTAAGATGCTAAAACATTTCACAGTCACTTACTGTAACGATTTATGTACACGTATAATCGTCAATTGAATTCTTAACAGATATAGTAAATCCACTTGTAGTCTTCCACAATGGAAAATAATGGCAGTATCGCGCTGCGTGATCGGATTTAAGGCTCAATTACAAACAATATTCCAAAAAGATGTTCCCCCATATCTAAAAATAAAAGTCCGAGGCAAAAAGACAGCTTTAGATAATTTACAGTTCGGCGTCTAGACACTTGTGGCAAACAATTGGAACCAGTAGATCAATACCACGTTTGCTATTTTCATTTTCTAATTATAATTTCGATTAAGTACTAGTAAGAAGGCAAAATATGTAAATTTTAAGGATGTCCTGAGAGGATGTAATGTGCGTGAGAGTGATAAATGATCAGGGATAAATCTTGCACGCAAATTGCACGTACTTTTTGTCAACAAAAAGTTTGTTTGCTTGTCCCGAGTTCCTGATCTATCTCTTCGATCTTCGATGGTAAAATGTGCAAAATGTTTACGAATAATATTAATTTTAGGGGTGAAGTTCCAGCTCCCCTTGCTATATGTCATCACTTGAAATAGGTTGCAACACTGAACGACAAAAACCCAGAAAGGCGAGACACATGAGATCTGAGAAGCTTGAAGGGGAGAGGCAGCATTGTGAGGGCTGTTTTTAACCCTTTTCGGATTTATCCGTCAAGGAGAAGACGTGTGTGCTACCACTGAACTCAACCCTTTCAGTCATCTTAAAAAGCTCGTTTACAAAATATATTTAACTGAGCTTTTTTTAAAATTATTAACAAAAATTTTTAAAACATTTTCTTTTACAATTTTTTGAAATCCAAGGACCTTTCTGCTCGATGTTTACCTGAAGAAAATAATTTGCAGAACTGCGATCAGAAAACCAACAGCTATATTCTAAATTGGAGAGACCTTAGTAACAGTACAATGAACGCAAAAGGCAATAGGGTAAAGTGTGCTCGAAGGAACAAGCGTGAACGAGAATTTTTACAAGCTGCAATATCATACTTTGATGCCTCCTCAACTGAAATATTCCCGTTTTAAGTTTGTTGTTCTTGTTGAAACGTAGTATCTCCATGAACTTTTCCGTCTTAATTATGATATAAGGCAATAATATTGTTTATTATACCTCAATATGATTCTTCTATGTGACGAGTCATCTGATTGGTCTAGAAAGTCACGTGACAGGGCGAACAAAACGTCGTGTCTCCCGGGGAATAAATATCATGTCCCAGCTCTTCGGAAATCTCGGGATTTTTCATTTCAAAGGTATGAAAAACCCAATATGAGCATACGATGTAGACAAATATGATTAAATCAAAAATATTTAATCATTTTAATTCTCTATATATCATAAAAACCAATTTAACTATCTATGATTCAAATTTATTAAAGAAAAGAGAGACAATAACAAAGAAAATCAAACAATCACGACGTTATTGCTTTCTGAAAAGTCGGAAAACTATTGAAATCGACGTTTTTTTATAATCATATGTTGTTCGGTATAATAAAACATTTATTGCACGAATGTTCGGGAAATATGAAGATTTATTCCCCAAGAAAAATCAAATTTCCCTCGGGGAATGCCCTCGAGAAATATGATTTTTCTTAGGGGAATAAATCTTCGTATTTCCCTCACCATCATGCAATAAATGTTTATTGTATCTTTGAAATAGTTTTAATCGTAAAGTTAAAAATTTTCATTTTGTTGACATCGAATTGTGAATCTTTGAAATTCTTAGAACAGAATATGTGATTAATTTCGTATCCATGGTAATTAATGCTAATTAATCTATCTGTGTTATTTTTAAATCTACATCTTGTTGGAATTTCATTTTGTTATGTGACCGTTATAATTAGATGATAATGTATGTGACTGTTGTCGTATAAATAACTTCTTTTTTAAAGTAATCAATCCATTAAACTGAGGAAATAATTAGCACCGTTGTACATCTTAAAAAAAAAACCCACCGAAATATACATTTTTGCATTTCATAATGGTATTAGTATAATTTCGATTAATTTATGGTTCAAATTAAAAATTCAAGAATTACATTAAGTCCATATTCTTTTATAACAATTAAAACAAATATTCTAATAATGAAAAGGGAGATTTTCTTAATAGCAAAACAATCTTTTTTCCCACTTAATATGTTCTAAAATTTATAAGGTTGATAAGTGCAATTAAAATCTTCTCAATCGTAGAAATGATGAAATATTATATGAGTTTAGCATGAAATATCCAAAAATTACATCACCTTTGTGAATAAAAAACAAGCGAATGTACAGTAAAGTACTCAAGGGAAAGTTGGTTCCACATAGTCTTTTTTCGGACAAGAAGGGAATGGATTTTTTGCATGCTGACATTTTTGACGATCAAGCTTTTCCAAATTTTGGGGAAAATCACTTTTTTTAAACAAACTAATTAACTGTAAATGAACAATATGGGTATTAAGATGCCAAAAGTTACATACTAGAATGTACCTAGTGTATCGGGTGAGCTAATAAATTTTGGTCAGCCAGTGACTTTAAGTTGATTATATATGCAAGATCCATTCAGCTTCTTACCACCTAGTCCAGTAATTTCCAAATCAAAGTAAATATCTCCTAAGTCTTTGAAAGTTAACGTTGACTAACAGGAAGATGATCATACTCTGGAATATTTTGCTGGAATTTCATCAATATCAGGTCATGCTGGTGTTCACATCCTAACACCTTCCCTTTTGTCTCCTTAGTAGAAGTACTTTGAATTCTTAAGAAAATAGTTATATAGGGACAAGAATAGTTCAAAGTGTCCTTATAATGTAAAAGAGTTAAAAAACGTTACAAAAGTAAATATGTATAGCTAATAATTAATATCCAAAGGACAGAAATATCCTTCCTATTGTGATCTGAGAAAAAAAAATCTTGATTTTTTTTTTGAAAATGGGCTTGGATTAAAGTGTGCATGGCATATAACAGACGACAGACAAATGAAAAACTGAACAATTAACAAGTACCTTCAATTATCTCCTCATCTTTTTAAAACTTTACGTCATTGCTTTCTTTGAAGATCTTTAAGAATGCACTGTCTTCGAGTATAAAAGCCAGGAAATAGGCCCACTTTTTTTGTTTACCTTTATATGAAGATGTAATATAACAAGTAAATATTTGATTAAAATGTTGAAATACATGTATTTTAAACAAAACAAAATGGGTCTCTATGGTAACATAGGTGTACTTTATCTCTCTTGAGATGATAATTCTCAGAGAAGGCAAAAACAATTCAGATTTAAAATACAATGAAAAACAAACATCTAAATACATATAAGATATTCGTAAATGACATTTTTCTAAGCTACACATTTTTATATCTCAGGCTTGATAAAAAGTTGTAATGATGGAGTTTTGGGTTTTTGCAGAAACCATTACTGTATACAGGGTTATTTTCGCCCCGTGTAATTTTCGCCCTTCTACATTTGCAACCAGTTTCGCCCCTTCTTGAATTCGCCCAGACACAGTTTTGTTTAAGGAGAAATAATTTGAGACTTTGGGATTCGCCGAGTCTTAAATTCGCCCGCTGACAACGATGGCGAAAGGGGCGAAAAAAAAAACGGGGGCGAATATTTCCCTGTATACAGTATATGGAAAAATCTCATTTGCCTGGGTGTTTTACAAACATGGTAAGCGATCAAAATGACTTGCATATGTGCTAAAAACTTATTAGACAGCATTCTGAATAAACACATCTTTGCGTGGCTTTCCATGTGGAAGAGAATGGAAAAGACTTGGTTGTCGATGAAATTGAGGAGCATATTTTGGTGATGATATGGTAACTAAAGGTATTACTGAAAGATCCATTGTATTTGAGCAGCATTTCTCTTTTCCTTGGCTACATGTATGGAATAACTAAAACATTTTTGACGTTTTTTAAAAATAAAATACACAGAGATAGATGGTTTTTTCATAGTAAATAGTGAGTTTGTAAACACAGTTTCTTCAAAAGATTTTATCGGACAACTTGTTGATGTTAGTTTTAACAGTGGCTCAGTGGCTTTTAATGTTGCTTTTATGGTGGTATCATCGTCTCAAATGATGTCACTGACGGTTATCCATATACTTTCCTTTAATCTTGCACCATCTTAGTGACCATATCAGCTTCCATAGCCTTTGAAGTAACCCCCCCCCCCCCCCCCCCGAGCTCTTTGAAAACTCATTGGCTGGTCGATCATTGTTGGTTGAATCTGATTAATGCATTCTCTGCAGTTTTTAGGGTTCATAGAGTAAGGCAATATTTTTCCCGAGAGAGGGCGAGCCACAAAGGTAAATATTTGTAAGTTAAAAATATCTAGTTGTACTTTTAAAAGAAAACAAATTTCTGATATAGTCTATCTAAATTAATGACTTATAACTGTGAGATTTATTGAATAACTATCCATCTACTGCAATGGTATTTTTAACAAATGTAAGAGAAAGCATGTTACTAACATATATTAAACTTTTAAATACACACCCATTCACCATATCACTTCCTTTTGCGGGGTTTTAGACATTGATTCTTGTGATTTGTATAATGTGACAATAATATGTAATCTATGAACCTCTGAACATCTACAAAAGCATCAACCTTTGAAATTTATTAAGAGTTATTTAATTGATTGAAAATAAAAATAAATCAAACTGTTGTATAAATGCGTTACATCTGTACATTCTGATAATTCAGTATTTACATCCAACACTTTTCCATGTTAATGTAATTACAGCTAATATAGCTGCATCAATTGAAATCAATAATTCATTGGTTAAACAATTTGAATGTACATAACTTATTATGATTTTATGGTAAATTTTACTTTTATATAATAATGTCCGTAAATACTTGGTAAATATTGCAAGCTGTAGCAAATTGTACAAGAATCGCTGTGTTTTCATACCTTTAACAACGTAGCTAAACCAAAGTTCAAATAGACATGATATGAGAAAGTTGCAGGTAAGCCACATTTGCTGCATGCCCGCAAGCCATCAGTCCTACCACTCTCCGTCCCCCCGCCAATCTTTAGCTATTACCCCCCCCCCCCCCAAAATCTGCCTCTCTTTTTGATATATATAAAAAGTGGGAAATTCTATCAATAAATAGTAGAATATAAAAATTAAGAAAAGATGTAATTGTCTCAATTAAATTGGATGAAATGTTTCATGTTGCAATAGGAATTTTTTTGAATGTGTTACGTCAATTTGAATTTTACATAGATTTAAAATTTTATATTTTAGCTATCACAAACAACTGACGTAAGTTAAATGTCAGCCTTTAAGAACTGTTTAGCTGTCAGGTAAATTTTCGGTAATGGGTACATCCATCAGTTTTTCTGATATTCAAATCGAAACGGCATTACACCACTCGTACTGATCGAACGTAATTATAACCAGAATGCTGAATGTATTGGTTATGGTCTTTAAGACTTCAGGCAAAACAGGCGCAGTTATTGAGGGGTAATTTTACTAGCGATTAAAAAAAAATAACTATTATTTAAGTATGTTTAGTTATATATGGAATATATAGGGAATAGTAGACCGTGCCCGTGTTTAACTTTGACAAGAGCTGTATCAGCAGAGAAATCTTGGTCTCCGAGAACTCTCTTCATCAACGGGCCAACTGTCCGTTTGATACGTTTTTATTCAGATACGAATCCGTGGCTTTTGTAATTTGTTTTCCCTATCTCTTCTTCACGAGCTCCAAACGTCAAATCAAGTCTATATCTTTTTGTTTACATTATCCTAGTCCGCTTTTCAAGACGTAAATATTCGCGAAGTATAAACTAGTTCTACATCGCTATTATGTTTCAATAAAAGCAATGGGTATTTATGATTATTTCTTTTCAGCATTTATAAAGAATCATATGAAAAGACAATCATTTATTAATTAGATATTTACAAACAACGACATTCAATCAATTTCCGTCAGTTCAATCACACCGGTAATTTTTTTTCACTATATAACACTACAGAGGGAAAAAAATTCTTTAAAACCGGTTTGTATTTCTCATGACAAAATATTCGGAGGAAATGTAATTTGTTACCTATCTCATCAGCTAACACAAACAAGAGGCCCATGGGCCACATCGCTCACCTGAACAACAGTTCCTTGTAACATTCAATTTGGTATCATATGCTATTTATATTTTAAACTTTGAAACCCTTTCTGGGGCCCCAGTATTGGACCAGGGTTTATGGTTGGCTTAAACAATTTAGAATCTACACTATTTGAGGATGCTTGCATAGTAATCTCACAAACTGTTGGATTGTAATTCTCGAGAAATTTTTTTTTAAACATTTTCCATATATATTTCAATGTTAAAGTTTGAACCCCTTCTGGGACCCAAGTATTAGATCGAGGGTCACGGCTTTTATAATTTAGAATCTACACTGTTTGAGGATGCTTACATAGTAATCTGACAAATTAAAGCATTGTAGTTCTCGAAAAGAAGATTTTTAAACATTTTCCATATATACTTCTACGTTAAAATTTGAATCCGTCTTGGGTCACCAGTATTAGTCCAGGGGTTACTATTTAAAAAATATTGAATCTACATTATCCAAGGTTGCATGCATATTAATCTCACAAATTGTAGCATTGCAGTTCTCGAGAAGAAGATTTTTAAACATTTTCCCTATTTACTTCTATGTTAAACTTTGAACCCCTCCTGGGGCCCCAGTATTAGATTTTACGAATTTAGAATCTACAATAGCCACGGATGCTTGCATAGTAATCCCACAAACTGTTGCACTGTAGTTCTTGAAAATAAGATTTTCTAACATGTTCCCTATATATTTTTATGTTAACTTTGAACCCCTTCTGGGTCCCCAGTATTAGTCTGGTGGTCACGTTTTCCACAAATTAGAATCTTGAGGATGCTTGCATAGTAATCCCACAAACTGTTGCATTGTAGTTATTGAGAAGAAGATTTTTAAACACTTTCCCTATATACTTCTATGTTAAACTTTAAACCCCTTCTGGGGCCCCAGTGTTGGTCCGGGAGTCACGGCTTTTACAATTTAGAATTTTCACTATTTGAGGATCCTTGCATAGTAATCTCACAAACTGTAACATTGTAGTTCACTAGAAGAAGATTTTTTAACATGTTTCCTATATATATCTATGTTAAACTTTGAAACTCTTTTGTTGCCCCAGTAATAGTCCGGGGGTCACGATTTTAACAATTTAGAATCTACAATAGCCAAGGATGTATGCATAGTAATATCCCAAACTGTTGCATTGTAGCTCTTGAGAAGATGATTTTAAACATTTTCCTATATATGTTAAACTTTGAACCCCGCCTGGGGCCCCAGTGTTGGTCCGGGGGTCAAGATTCTTACAATTTATAATCTTCACTATATACAAGCTTTTTTGTAAATATTGGCATTTCTAGTGCAGTGGGTCTTGACAAAAAGATTTTTAAACATTTTTTCTACGTATTTCTATGTTAAACTTTGAACTCCGTCTGGGGCCCAAGTTTTGGTCCGGGGGTCACGATTTTTGCAATTCAGATTTTTCACTATATATACAAGCTTTTGTGTAAATATTGGCATTTCTAGTGCAGTGGTTCTTGAGAAGAAGATTTTTAAACATTTTTCCTATGTATTTCTATGTCAAACTTTGAATCCCGCCTGGGGCCCCAGTTTTGGTCCGGGGGTCACGATTTTTGTAATTTGTAATTTTCACTATATATACAAGCTTTTGGCTATTTCTGGTGCAGTGATTCTTGAGAAGAAGATTTTTAAACATTTTTCCTATGTATTTCTATGTTAAACTTTGATCCCGCCTGGGGCCCCAGTTTTGGTGCAGGGGTCACGATTTTTGCAATTTAGAATTTTCACTATATATACAAGCTTTTGTGTAAATATCGGCATTTCTGGTGCAGTGGTTCTTGAGAAGAAGATTTTAAAACATTTTTCCTATGTATTTCTATGTTAAACTTTGAACCCCGCCTGGGGCCCCAGTTTTGGTCCGGGGTCACGATTTTTGCAATTTAGAATTTTCAATATATATACACAAGCTTTTGTGTGAATATTGGCATTTCTGGTGCAGTGGTTCTTGAGAAGAAGATTTTTAAAAACACGCACCCTAAACTCACTGTTTCGCAATTATCTCCCTTTTCAAAAGGGATTAGCCCTTTATTTTAGC
>WFKH01008122.1:0-17593 GCA_016163765.1 Magallana hongkongensis
GCTTTTTCTACAGAAAACTTCAGATTAATTAACGGATCAATATGTATAAATCAGATATTTCGTATTAAACACAACATTTTAGGGGTTGTGTGGCGATTATTTGATCAAATTGTTACAAATATTTAATATACTAGTATATTTAAGATGTTTGATTATTTTTTATATACAGGATTTGTTCACCGCAGCCTCAGCCCAGCTTTACAAATCCACGAAATACCACCTCTACTTCAAAGATATCACAATCGTAATACCTAAATCATGGTCCAACAATTTCACGACCGACTTTGTCAGTGGACCCCAGGTCGAAACTGCACATGTTCTTGTGGAAAAACCCAACCCACTGGTGGACAACAAGCCGTACGTTTCGGGAATGACCGGATGCGGACAACCCGGAAAGCACATACATTTAGAACCAATAACGGTACAAATTCTTCCGGCAGTCGGACTCGCAGGTATTTTCTGAGATAGAAACAATATTTTGATATCAAGCCGTGCACTTCAAGTTTTAAATAAAATCCGAGCTGTTTAAGCTTTATCAACTTTTTGATATCAGCAAACATCGACACAAATGAAATATTATACATGTGTAACCAAATTTTTCATTAGTGGCATTAAAAGTTAAAAACCAAAGTCATGTTTTTCGAAAAATTAATGTGATTCTCAAAAATGCACTTTTTTCATTTGCCAGATAAAATCCTGGTCCACCACTGGGGACACTTCCGATGGGGTCTGTTTGACGAGCACGGAGACAAGGAATCCCCCGTGATGGCCTCAACCACCACCCCATGGTTCTACTCCTCTGAGGGAACATTCAAACCTAACATGTACGCAAAATATTTTTTGAAAACCCATAAACAACTCTGCAATGCAAAATGGTTTAATATGCCGAGTCTTATTTAGATGACAATCTCTGCATATCAGGAAAATTCAACATCCATTTAGACCAACTTTTATAAAAAAAAGTGAAATGACTAGAAAATTAAAAAAAATAGAATGTTATACTCCTGATTCACGCTTTGGTAGTTAGTTTTACCATTCGGGTTTTTGCAGTTGCAAGAAAGGTAATCTACAAGGATTACTGCCATAGCTGGAAGTTAACTTCTGTCCTTTTTGCAGCAAGATATAAAGGGCGATGACTACAATCTTTTCTCTAATTAGATCTAGTAATTTTATACTCCCCGTCGTTTTTTGTAGCTGCATGAAAGATATAAAGGGGGGTAACCACAGTGGTTATTGTCAGAGCTCCAAACAATGCTTCCTTAACGACAACGGGCTGCCGGAACCCGGATGTAAGTTCTGTGTGGACGAGAGAAGAAACACCGCTAGAGGATCCATCATGGGCAAACCAGAGATTTCTAGTGTAGGTAAACCCTTCACACGTGTTTACAAATAGAATACTGGATTTCTTTTGTCGCTTTGTAGCTTTCGTTTTATCGAAACATAGATCAAATTCTAATGTTTAATTAAAATTTAATAATATCATACTTATCATATTTAACAATTGTTCATTTATTCATTTTTGTAGGTGCTGGAGTTTTGCGATCATGGCGATAGTGATGTACCACATAATATGGAGGCAGAAACACCGCAGAATAAATTCTGCCGAGGAAAAAGTGCCTGGGAGGTGATGAGACTTCATCCAGATTTCAAAGGTAATTATTTTGAAAATACAATCATTATATATTTCTAATATTAACTTCCTTGGTTATTTAAGGAAGAAATCATTGCAATATTAACGAAAAGTGGATAATCGTACAAAAACCGAAGATACAATGACCTTTTTATTTTCACTTTTTCCATTTTGTTGCCTATAGATACAACAGCAGGGGCACCTGCACAGAACACTGCGCCGACATTTAAAGTAGTGCAACAGCGGCGCGGACAGAACGTTGTCATGGTGTTGGACAAATCCGGAAGTATGAATACATATGACGTAAGCACCGAAACCAATTTGGATCACGAAATGTTTGAAACATGAGAATTTACAAGTTTTATACCTTTTGATGTCAAAATTCCTTTACATTAAATATTATGTAAACATTTGATTTAGGAGACTAAAAGTACAAACCCCAGACAGACGGTATTATTCCTTGAATGATTAGCATAGCGTACTTTGCTTCTCTCGCATTTCTTCAGTAGCTGCAAATTTCTCCTTTTCTCTATATGATAACAGATTCAGCTTCATAATATTACAGTGTGGCAAATCTATATTTCATAACTTTGATTGCTCTAGACCTCTAAGTTTTATTTCTGTAAGTTTTGGTCTGCTAAAATCAGTGATAATTAGTAACATCATAAGTTCTTGATGATAATGCAACGAATTCTGGTGAAAATGTACAACCTGACTAATTTTAATGTTAGTCAACTAGTTTTTCCTCGCATTACTTCAGCATGATATGGCAGTGAACATTTTATCGGCAGGTCTAAATACAGCAGTAGCCTAATGGTTTCTGTATTAAAAAAAACCAATTTCGGATATTTGTTCTAACAACCACATAAGATAGACTTTTTGCTTAGTGCCTGAACCTGCTTTTCTTTTAATTACATCCAACCTCACTAGCTTCTTAGTACTTTTAGAAAGATAAAATCGTGAAAATCATGAAACAATAATGCTAACTTTATCTTCAATAAATCATAGATATATACACAGGTTTCTGAACTTTTTCTTCAAAGTCTTCAAAATTGTAACGTAAAATATTGCATGCATTTAGACAATTTATTAAAAAAAATAGTAAAAATCACGCGTTGAAATACATGTAATTATAAAATAATTAAGTAATATAAAATTTCACTCTCTATTTCAGAGAATAGACAAGTTAAAAGACATTTCATCAAATTACATCAGGAATTGGTCCCCGAACGCGACTTCCGTTGCTGTGGTAACCTTCAACGGAACTGCGGATGTTGTTGCTCCGCTGACTGCTGTGACGTCAGAACAAGAGCGACAGAATTTGATGGCGCTAGTGGACAATATAGTAGCCCAAGGCGCAACTTCGATTGGAGCAGGAATACGGAAAGCAATAGAGGTACTTCAGTACCTCTAAATAGAGTAGACAAAAAGTCTCTCTGCGCTATCTTGAAATCGTGTTTTTGATAAGGATGAAGATAAACATTTTGATCAAATAGTTGTTAGTCCGATTCAACAATGTTAATGTAGTAAATAATTAAAGTAAATAGATAAAGAAAACTTTACATGAATTCTTTTCATCCATAGATTTTAAAGGCAGACAACAACAACATACGCGGTAACGAGATTATTCTGGTCTCTGACGGCGCTAACACGGTAGCCCCCGGACCTGATGACGTCAGAGAGGAAGTGCTGAAAGAGGGCGTCATCATCCGGTCCGTGGCGATCGGAAGTGAGGCGGACAAAAAAATTGATAAACTTGCAAAGGACAGTGGCGGATTCAGCTTCTTTTATTCCGGAATTGACCAATCAACTGCTCTTGCGGATATTTTCCTGGGTATTGCATCGTCATCGTCTGATAAAGAGGATAAAATATTCCAAGTAAGATATATCTATTTTAGAACTTTCTTGCGATAAAAATTATATAAGACATTTTTATCTGTAAATTTTTCCAACCCTTCCCCCCCCCCAATTTTGGGTTTGTTTTCTATTTTTTGTCATCACCAACTTCTAGGTCTTAAATTTTAGCAGTTTATTTGATTAGTTGAATGGTACATGTATATGATATATCATAATCCAAATGCTAAAACATCTATTGAGTATAACTACTATCTGGGTTTTTTTCTACGAAATGTATATCTATAAAGTAATTATAATCTTTATTTCAGATAGAGAGTAAATCTGTTAATTTAACAAAGGGATACAACTACAGCACGACATTGACCATAGATTCCACAATAGGAAGAGAAACCACCATTCTCTTAATAGGATCTGGTGTTGATTTCTCAACCGTTACCATTTCCGGACCAGGAAATAGGCTGTCCACTTCCGGAAATTGTTCCAAGTCTTGTCGTTTGAAAATTGACGGACTTGCAGAGGTAACTCTTACAAAATTCTAAGCGATGTGATTATTTTATTAGTGTGTGTGCAATCAAGCGGAATGCTTACAATATAATGATTATTTACAGGTAGGAGATTACAATATAGAAATATCAACATCTCTGGAAACTGATGTGATTCTGACAATGACGGCGCAGTCCTATCCCAGGGATCCCTCTCAGGAAGTCTTCACTGCGACTGCGTGGACTTTAACTGAAGTGTTTGATTTTTCGCCGTCAACCCCAATAGTTATGTATTCTTCAGTCCAAAAAGGAAATTCTCCCGTGCTCGATGCTGACGTTAAAATGATAGTGGAAGATTCTGATGGTCACGCGATAAACATTGACCTTCGCGATGATGGCCAAGGTATGCTCACATTAGTTGTTTGGTAGCGTGATCAAAGCTAAAGTAATGTTTGACATTCGGTATAAAGACTGTAAGTTTGTATAAAATGCCATTGACCAAGCCAATTAAGGTGATTTGGATATTGCGACATTCTAATGTTAACTTTTTTCAAACTGATTAAATTTTTTAACAAAAAAATACCCCGTTCAGTGATCAGTTCCAAACTGTTGTGTAAGGATGGTCAGCTGATCGGTAATCGATAAAAGATAAAAGTAGGTATGTTGTAAATTATTCAGCATTTTTTCGTAGGCATGGATATCATTCCGGGAGACGGACAATACACGGGGGTGGTTTTGCCCACCCAGATGAAGTCTGACGGGAGACACAGCCTGAAGCTGGTAGCGACGGGGAGGAACGGTCAAACCAAAATACTGATCCCCGAGACCAACAGACGGAAAAGGGCCACACAGTCAAATGCTGGTAAATATAATTTGTTTTAATGTTCTTAAAAATGCTAATTTATATTGAATTAATTACACTGAAACTTTTACACGTCATTTTAGGACCTCTGACAGTCGCAACGGAAAATGTGAATGGATTTAAGCGGGTGGCGTCTGGGGGTACATTCACCGTACAGAACTACTCATCCATGACAGGAGACCAAATGGCCCCGGGCAGAATCACGACGCTCAAGTTAATAAACTCGGATGGGAACGTGTTCAACTTGAGCTGGAACGCAGTCGGGGATGATCTTAATGTTGGCACTGGTGAGTTCCATATGTCAATTAATTAGACAAGTCTTAAATAAACCTATCTATTCCACATTTAACAAAATATGTATTTAATATCTTAAGTTTCCGTCTGTAAATCTTTAAATATATATATTTAGGGGTTATAAGAAACGTAACATTTAATGAAAATATTGACGAATTTAGAATTTATCTATCAAGAAAATCTCGAATGAGCTAAAAAATTATAAAAATATTCTTTCGAAAAAGTTAAAATAAGATAAGTTTGCAATCAAGCTGACGCTATTTTAACTTTGAATAAACACCCTCACCAAAAATATCTATCCCCTTCATTCTTTCCAATAAAAGACAGAGCAGGGGGCTTATTATTCTCTTATAAGACCTTTTTAATATGCAATCCGTATTTTTTTTTACATACAAAATCCAGTAACTCCAAGATGGAATGTGCATGATAGCTAGTTTTTTTTGATTAACACATAAAAAATAATATGTGAACAATAAGAAATGCTGGTTACTAATATATCAGCCATTACATGTATTTTCAGCTTCATCCTACAAGATCTTACTGTCAAAGAACTACTCGACTTTACTGAACTCACCGGACACAATTACTCCCCTTACCGGAAACATCCCAACTCCGTCACCGCCAGGGGGCATTGAGGTGTTTTCATTAAGATTATCAGAAGTCGATGTGAATTATTTTCTTGCCATTCAAACTGTTGATGATGTTGGTAATGTAGCAGAAGTGTCAAACATTGTCCCCCTGTCTGTGTTATCAAACAATCAAATGTGGAAGCGCGAGGAAGTCAAGGAAATGACGTCATCACAATCATTTTCGTATGTAGGACTAATTATTTCCGCATGCGCTGCGGCACTGCTATTGTTCGGAGTAATTTTATGTGGAATATGTTTCTGCAAGAAAAAGAGAGATTCTGAGAGTAAAACCAATCATTTCAGCAATCTTGAAAATGGACTTGCAGGAAAAGCAATTCCAAGGAAAGGTGATTTTAGGCATAACTACTTTTTGCCCATGTATCAATCACCTTATGTGCATTTTTCGAGTCATAAAGGTTACAAGGCATATGACAGAAACCCTCGTATGTATGGTTATATGAACGAATCACGCTTGTACTATATTTCATAGTGCTTGCTTAACTGTACTTCATCAAAAATATTGATGTTTTCGTTTAACTTTTTTCTTTTTGATTAGAAAGCGCATGTCTGTAATTTTCATTTCATTGAGTAAGTAGAGAATTTAAGTAAAAAAAATGCTTAGGCTTTTGGACCATAAAAAAGAGTTAACATTTAGTCTTATCCCACTTTAATTTCCATTATTCATTCATTTTCGGTTCAACGGTTAGTAAGCGTACTCGGTATGCGAGACTGGTCTTGGATTTCCAACGATGATTGAGAACTTCATCTCCGATATTTATCATTATTTTAACCTTTTGGCGATTGTTTACCAGATGAAATCCTAGAATTGTTATTTAATCAGACAATTAAAAGAAAATTACAACAACAACAAAATAATTATAGATCGTAGAAATCCGATGTTCGATTTTGTCCCATGCGTTCAAAAGACGTTTCCCAGTTTTTATATTATTAGGTTATCTTATATTTTCTATGCTTTAAAACTTGTTATTTCACCTTGTTTAAATGATTATTTATCATATGTGCAATGAACAATCAGATTCAGAGAACACTATTTTCTGAAACTATTCCTTATTGAAATATTTTATTTCAACCATTGTAAATACATGTCTTGAAATGCTCAGTATTTTTTTTTTACCATTGTGAACACATGTACATTTGTAGTTGTAAATGTATATATACATGTACCATTTTCATAATAATAGATTCTTAATTATTAGTGCTTTTGGTGCATGTTTCATGTAAAGATGTGCTTTTCTATAAGTAATTGCATGTGTGAATGTAAAATTACCATAATTACAGTTTTCTATTTGTTTGTACGATATATTATCAAATACAAGTTTGTTTTATATTTTTGTTTATAAAAAAGAAATTAACACACTAGTTTAACGCGAAATAAAAAATAAAAAAGACAATAATATTTCTGTGTTTCAGCATTGTGTTACATTAAAAGTTTAAAATCAAAGATTTCCAAACTTAACTAGATTGTTATAGTTAAGTTTGGAAATCTTTGATTTTAAACTTTTAATGTAACAATTGCACAAGTTAATTTCCTTCTTAATCTTTCTAAAGAAAATGATACAGGAATTTTAAAGAAAAATGTTACTTTAATATGGACAAGTTATTTGTGCTATGAACAATATATAATTATGTAGTTGAAATGAATAAGTAATGGTTAAAATGTGAATAACTGTCATGGCATTTATTGCGTATAGATCTGTTTGTGAGAAATTCAGCAATGTTGGCCCTAATGTTCACCCTCTCTTTTTCATGAATTTTTAAAAGATTATATGGATAAAAATTTCGTGACCAAACGGATGTACGCGTGTGCGGTACCAAAAATTTCATAAAACATTGAGATAAAACGATTGGAGACTCCGATATAACGTTATGTGCTACAGACATAAATGTTTGTCCCATTTACTATTTCTATTTTTAAGTTTTATAAGTGTGTTACCAAAAAACAAAACAAAAAACAACCCAAAACAACACTCTAATGCATTTTAAATATATACATACATGATTGTTCTGGAACCTTTTCAATTTTTGTGCCCATAAAGATATAAAAGCAAACAAAAAGTAAGTACAAATTAGTGACAGAATCTGAAATTTTGGCATTATTAGCGAGAATATTGAAAAAATGGTAATAATAGATACTGCAAACAAATAAGTCCGCATGTAAAGTAAAAATTTTTTTTAGATAGATACTTTTATAACATAACCTCGCTAAAATTGCTACCCACTGTATTATATGCACCAACGTTTATGGACTTAAAATTTACATCTTGTTTAAATTTCGCGATACATAAATTAAGATATGAATTTAAACGTGTTTTTTTATCGGTACTAATCAAAAAAATCACCTGGTTAAATCGGTCAATGTGTATTACTTGGACATATTTATTTACCTTTTCAGTTCTCTGATATAATTACATATGTAACACACTATCACAGTTTGATTGATAAACAATAATCATCGCGATTTTTTTTTGGGGGGCAAATACAATTTAACAAATATATGACATGGATATGATGAAGTCACATTAAGTATTACGAAAACTTGAAATATTAAAATATTCATTTTGATTTTCTGATACATGTAACACACTTGCTTACACGGAGGATCATCATATCAAGGGGAGACAACATATCGCGTACAGATCAACAAGATCACTAGGCCAAGGGGAGACAATTTAAAAGAGTATATGACCGCTGGTCAAGCGGTAGTAACATAACGCACAAGGTCGCCGCCCAATATACAGATAAATTTGTTTATCATGTATTGTGCATAGATAACAGAAAGACGCACCGATAAACTAATCCACTGATATCTTTGTCCCAAATATTGTACAATAACCCCAAATCGAGACCAGGTCAGGGAATTATCAATGAATTTATTTACAGACTCCGTGTGATATCCAGAAGTCGATTCTTCATCCGGGACATCGCAGGACCTATTTCCGTCATGGCGGTTCTCTTCCGAATTGTCCTGGTTTTGATAATGTGTTTATCACAGGTAAGTTTAAATAACCGGGCGGTTTCGGATGTTTGTTGAAGAAACTGTTTGGCCTTACTTATGTTTTACCCTAAATCGCGCGAAAACTCTCTAATCAGTGTATTCTTACCGTATCTTTATCGCAATATCTAAGAGATTGTGTATAGTAGCTTCATGAGTTAGTTTATTGACGTAGCGTAATATATGATACGCATGATATTTCATTAATACGCTAATTACTAGCACATGTAAATATGTAACCTTTGTATATACATGTATATCATTTTTTATAATCAAGCTTGAAAAAAAAGTCGGATTATTATTTTTGTTATCACGCTTTAACGAATTTTGAATCGCATGTGAAATGAAAATGTCTTGTTATCAACTAAATATTTAAAAAAAAAATTCGCATTATACAAGATCCATGTCCAATTTATTTCACATCCACACATATTATATTTACCACCAAATTTTGTATAAAATTATTGTATCATAACAAAGTTAAACTAAACTCCAATGGATTGATTTGAGAAAAGTCTTTTTTTTGTGGCTCAAAACTTTTCTTTCACAATCATGCCTTAAAATGCGAATTTACTTTGGACACTCTTTAAGGAAGGAGTCTTCTCGTTATCAAACATACTTCTTATAATAAGAAATTCATGAAATTTTGACACAGTAAAACAAATCATATAACCAAATGATTTTATCAGTTTAATCAAATTTGACCTCCTTGTTTTCGCATAAAGGTCAGGTCAAGGTCACTACCTTTTTCCTCAACTTAAGGAGGCCGACTTTAGTTTTCATTGCGCATGTTTTTGCGCATTCTAGTATAATATAGTTGATTTATACTTCTTATGATTTTTTTTCGATATCATTTATGAAATTGAACACAATAAAAAAGATACAGAATAAAATATTTAGATTTTTTAAGGAAATTTTTCTTTTTTAAACGATTTTTCCGTAATGCGGTAGGGGGGCGTTGCCATTGCGCTTTTATGACGTTATGATAAAATGAAGCTTTGTAGGAGTACGTTATAAGAAATAACATAAAAGAAAAAGTAAAAATTGTACGCCCTTGAAATTTAATATACAGAATGATGCTACCCTCGAGAACATTTTCCTTATTTTTTGAATGAATCCATTATACCAATCTTTATTCGTAATGATCCAAATATATAGCAAAATTTGGTGCATTTTAATATTTTGAGATGGCCCCCACTAAAAACCAGACGGTAGAATTTAGTATTTTTTACATATAAGGTAGGAAATGATATTACTAATCATATATAACAATTTGAGAGAAAAAGCTATTGTAGTATTTTTTAAATCTGCTTTGATGTGCGGAAAATGACAGTTTCCTATATATTCCTATAGTAAATTTACCTCTATTTTGAGATGATCCCTAAAAAGAACCAGACGGTCGATTTTCTTGAAACTTTGCAAATAAAGTAGAGTTGGTTTAAATTATATGTGGTTAAAAAATAAAGAGTTTTGCTATTGTAGTTTTTCCGCAAAAAAACCCAAATCGGCCTCCTTAAAGGATGATAAAAATATATGTAGTTCTTTGCAGATATGTAGACATCTGTTTAAGGTATGAAGATTCTATTCTTCAATGAAATGATAGAATTTCAGAATGTCTATCAGCTTATACTGCTAAATTGGAATAAATATTGAAACTAAAATTGATATTGCTTAGCCCGCATTTCCTCTAATTTTCTTAAATTTTGAAGATATTTTGATTATTTTTTTATGCTTCCAATATTAAAATATTTCTGATTTTTACGTATTATGAAGACTTTATATAAAGGTATAAATTGACAGAAAAGCTAATATATTGACCATTTAACAAGAGAGAAAAACTGATTTTAGTGATATTTCACACAAATCAATGTATAGAATGGGCGCTTTAAAAAGCTTTTAAAAATGTAATTTGATAGGCAAATCTTATTTTAAAAACTAATTCTGAAACCCAAGTATCATATCATTAGTTCACATTAGTTAAAAAATCCAACATTAATGTTATTGTTTTAAAAATGCTAAAACAGACTCATTAATCTACAGCAATTCTGAATTGCGAAACATGTGATATTTTCCTACGCCAATATTCCGCCAAAAATATAGTCCTTGTTAGATTCTAAACATTGATTACTATTTCTATGCTATGTTGTATGATAGTAAATAAGAAAGAAAAATATAATATTTTAATTTCCTTTCATATTGATTTAATGGACAATTAATCAAATTTACGTTTGATAAGTCGAAAACCAGAAAAGACTCCTTCCTTAAATAATTAAACGCTTTGAAACACCCTCCTCTCAGTGTGCGCTGTTACAGCGCACTTTGAAAAATTACGCACTTTGAAAATTTTTTTCGAAGTGCGTTAATTTTTGAACCAAGTCAACGCACTTTGAATTTTTTTTTTCAAAGTGCGTTAATATCGTCGATATTAACGCCATTTGAAAAAAATGTGCAGGTTTTGGTCGAAATACTTGATACTTTTATGTACAATAAATGATTGTCTTAACCTTGTTTAGCTCAATGTGATATATTTAAAAGAGAACCCAGGGGTTTCTCAGCTAACAATAAACAGTTTCTCGATTAAAAATCATAAGCTTAGGTAATTTGACGATTTACACATTAAAAATAATTTGATAGATTTGAATTATCTAAATAACATAAAATGCATCGCTGAGCAACTGCCCTTCCTTTCTTTCACGTTTTACATTGTGTATGCAGCAAATTTACTTCTTTAAAATGATCTCTTATCTGGTACAAAACATTGGGCTATGCCAGATACGAAAATAATTTATATAATGGAGATTAATGTATAATATATTTTAATTGGCTTCAATTGCATGTTCTTATAAACAAACACGATGAGAAAAAATATGTTAGTTAGGTTTATCAAACACAATATGATTCTTTTAGAATATCAGTGCAAGAAAAAAATACTTAGAGGGTTTATTTTTAGACACCTAAATATTCTTTAACATACCATGGGAGAAACTATTGTTTGGCCGTTTACTCTAAGTTGCTGAATAGCATATGGTTGGGAAGGAAAGATGAGGGTAGGGGACCTACTTCCTGTAATCAATTAATTGTTGACTGGTAAACTAACTGTATGTTTGGTTATCCACTTTTTTTTCAAAGATGGTAAATCATATTCTCTAGTGTTAACAAATCATCATACTATTAACTAGTTAGAAATCCAATCACAGAATTTGTGATTTATAAATATTTTTTCAAATTGCGTTAAGTGTCTCGATAATGAAAATTTTTGATGTACCATCATTCGATCCTAAATTTAACGCACTTTGGAATTTTTTCAAAGTGCGTAATTTTTTCAAAGTGCGTTGCCACAATGCACAAAAACAATATTGTGTTGTAAAGAAATATTTGCGCAATTAATGCAGATCACGATTATACATTTAGATCGACGGAAAAATCACTGTCCTTTTCCACATTGACGAGGTAGGTAACTCGGGAAACCGAGTAAAGGGAGGTGACTGCTGCCAGGGCGTCACCGGAAGCTGCACAGAGCTTTGTAAGCCAGTCCTCACTGTCTGTATCCAAAAGTAAGTGCAGGAGTTATCCTTCTTGGTTCCTTTTCTTAGGCTTCCTTACTTGGCTTGGATTGCAGATGATTTCGTGCAGTATTGTCATATCCGTTGACAGACAAACATGTGACATTCGCATATATCTTTTTACGAGAGCTCATGATGCAAATATACATCTTGATTTTGTTTTCAAAATTTATTAATACAAAGATAGTATCATTATTGTTATATACATGTCATATTTCTCGGACAGAGACAATGCATGTGAAACGTCAGCCATTACAACAGTGAATCTTAAAACCAATGATCAGAAATTTGGATCATATATAGGAAATATGTCGAATCCCATATACCTGGAAATAGACTCTTGGGTATGTACGGCAACGCTTACTATACATTTTGAAGAAAACCCTTAGCTTATCTGTTGCATTCAATGTTTAAAAGTCGACATGTACATATAATCTCATTTCTTAAACTTGCAATCAATGATAGGAATCTTCCTATGACTTCTTTTATGATTATATTTACTTCTTGTACGTGTATAACACTCTGCAACCGGTATTTTGCCCATAAAATACTATCTTATGTCTTTTACAGAATAAATACCTTGATAAGTTTCTGATATTCGTCCACGATTTGAGGCCCACTACCGACTCACCTCTTATTTTCGAGACTCGGTTTTCGGATTTCAATGTTGAGGTTGGAGCGAACGAAGTCAGTGAAGGGTGGAGAGCCAAGACATTTCAATCAAGTTATATCTCCCACCGTAATGCCTTTAGGTAAATTGCTGAAAATAGCACACTGAACTGATTTTATACACAACTAACACGTAAAACAACACAATTTTAAAAAAAATAAGGAATAATGAACATTATTATGAGTATTATGAGGTGATCAAATCTAGTAAAGCTCTCATAATTTTCAAAGAATGTACCTTATTACTTATATTTATATAATTTTCAGAAATTGTACGATTAAATTTCAAAATAATTATTGATGAAATACATTGAACTATACATTACAAAATCGATTTATAATGGTATCATAAACAAAGACATTGAAAAATGTGAATATTAGGGAATAATTTTATTGTATCAAACAAAAGTAAGTTACTATTCGTTGGGCATATTGTTTTTTTTTTCTTGTTTTCAAACTGAAATGATGTTTTCGATAGATTTCACGTAACATACAAAATGTACTGTTCGCCTGGATTTTATGGTGCTGAATGTAACATCACGTGTCCAGGAAACCCCAATAAGTGTGTACAAGATGGCAAGACCTACTGCAAAACAGGCAAGTATTCTCACATCCTACTGTAAGAAAGTAAAAATTCTCAGAAGGATACTTCTATAAAAGAGACAAGTTAAGTGTTCTAGCAAACATACTACTGTAAAATAAGAAAATGTTGTCACAAACTTTCTTTTTTCAAATCCAGGATGGACAGGAGCAAACTGCGATCAAGACATCGTCGAGTGTAATGATCCCAACTTCTGTCATGGCGGGCGATGCACCAACCAGATTGGTGGTTTCTTTTGCGAGTGCCAACAAAGTCGGTCAGGTATACAGTGCAGAATGGACGAAGACGAATGCTTCTTCGAACCTTGCAATGGCGGCTTGTGTCTCAATACGCTTGGCTCATTCTCTTGCTCGTGTCCTGGCGGCACAACTGGGAAAACTTGTGACACCCTCATGACAACTCAATGTTCCAACTCCACGTGTCATGATCATGGAGAGTGTAAGACATCGTCCGATGGTAACACCACCGTTGTGCATTGTACCTGCGAGTTCGGATACATGGGAGCAGACTGTAGATTCCGAGACTACTGTAGCATCCATGGCTGCGTTAATGGTGGTACGTGTGTTAATACAGCCAATTCGTCTTTCTGTGTCTGTCAGGAAGGATTCTCTGGAAAAGACTGTGAACTACATGACTATTGTTCCAGCTCCCCCTGTAACCACTTGGGAAAGTGTACAAATATCTACAATGGATTCCAATGTGACTGCGCTCCGGGATATTCGGGAGTCACGTGCGATGTCCGAGATTTTTGCCAAAATCAGAAATGTCACGGACACGGAGAATGTTTCAACGGCCAAAGCGGTTTCCATTGCGAGTGTGAAGACGGCTTCATTGGCAAAGAATGCGAGCAGGAGGATTTCTGTTTCAACGTTACGTGTCCTATTTCTCAGAAATGTGTTAATACGAAAAGTGGACACTCTTGTGTCTGTCCAGGTGGGTTAACAGGGGAAAAATGTGACAAGTTAGACCGATGTTACTTTGACCCCTGCCATGGTCACGGTCTGTGTACCAACACTGATTCTGGTTATACGTGTAACTGTGACGGTGGGTGGAAAATGGAAGACTGCAGCAAGATGGATTATTGCTATGGGGATCCATGCATTCATGGCAACTGTACGGATCTCTCTAATACATTTCAATGTTCTTGCGAGGTGGGATGGGTTGGTAAGCAATGTAACAATACTGACTACTGCTTGAGTGATCCGTGTTTTCAAAGTGGTACTTGTATGAATAACATAGATACGTTCAGTTGTTTGTGCCCTCTGGGATGGACTGGGAAAAGATGCGTGCTAACAGATACTTGCCTGAGTACTCCGTGTCATAACAATGGCAGTTGTTCTGTCGATAACAAAGGGATAACATGTACTTGTGTATCAGGATGGACCGGTCCCACCTGCAATGAGGTTGACCACTGCTATGGGGACCCTTGTAAAAACAATGGTACATGTGTGAATGGTCTGACTGGTTATTTTTGCCAATGTCCATCACGTTTTACTGGATTAAAATGTGAAACTGATGCCTGTTTAAATCAGAGATGTAGCGGACAAGGCAATTGCCGAGCCTCCGGCGATGGGTTTGTTTGCGATTGTTTTGACGACTATGTAGGGTATGACTGTGAAAGTAAGAATCCATGTAAAGCGTACTCTTGTTTCAACGGAGGGAATTGCACCGTGGTACAACATAATACTATGTCTGTATTTTATAACTATACTGCCGCATGTGTTTGTCCGAACAGGTGGAAAGGAAGTAGGTGCGATGACGATGTCAATGAGTGTCTTGTAAAATCAACATGTGGAAGACATGGACACTGCTCAAATAGTATAGGAGATTTCACGTGCTTCTGTGATCCTGGGTACGAAGGGAAACACTGCGAAAGGGACATCGATGAATGTGCCTCCATGCCGTGTAAAAATAACGGGACTTGTGAGAATAGGGCCGGGAACTTCCTCTGTAGATGCAGTCAGTATTGGACAGGTACATACTGTGACCAAGACATAGATGAATGTAAATATCATCCGTGTGAAAACCAGGGAACGTGTCAAAATTTTTTAGGGAACTATTCCTGCACCTGCAATACATTTTGGACGGGAAGACACTGCGAAAAGCACATAGACGCATGTCATGCCCAGCCGTGCAAAAACGGTGCGACGTGCATAGATTTAGACACAACTTTCTATTGCAAATGTGATTCTCGATTTACAGGACGCCACTGTGATGTCGATGTTAACGAATGTCAATTACAGCATCCGTGTCGGAATGGTGGAACATGTATAAATACGGAGGGAGGATTCTACTGCAACTGTACGTCATACTGGGAAGGAGAACAATGTGAAAATGACGTGGATGAGTGTTCCTCCAGTGTTTGTCCTAGCGGCACAGCGTGTGTGAATAAACAGCACGGCTACGAATGTCAAGATTGTTCTCTGTATTCTTGTTATCACCATGGGACATGTGAAGATTCCCCCACTTCAGGTCCAAAATGCCTCTGTCCTAAAGACTGGATAGGAGATCACTGCGAACAGAGAGATTTCTGCCGCTTTGATCCATGCGGTCCCTTGCAGCTCTGTAAGAATACAGAGCACGCCTATATCTGTGATTACCATCCATGTCTGAGTACACCGTGCCATAACAATGGAACGTGTGTGGAAATCCGAAGTGATATTCGATGTGACTGTCCGAGAGGTTGGATGGGTGAATTGTGTCAGGTGCGAGATTACTGCGCAAGCAGCCCGTGTGACAACAATGGTACCTGTGTGAATCTTGCGGATGGTTTCAAGTGCACCTGTCAGCCTGACTGGTTCGGGCGCACCTGTTCGATCTTTGATTACTGCTATTCGAAACCATGTTTGAACGACGGAGTTTGCGCTAACAGACCTGATACATACCAGTGTCTGTGTCACCAGCAATGGATGGGGAAAAGCTGTGAATTAAGAAATTATTGTAGTGAAATGCCCTGCGAAAATCGGGGAATTTGCACCAACACGAACTCCACGTACAACTGTCTATGTTCAAAAGAATGGATTAGTCAGAATTGCTCGGTTTATAACTATTGTTTTAACAATCCATGTACGAACGGTGCGACTTGCATCAACATGCAGTCTGACTTCAACTGCACATGTCCTCTTGGCTATACAGGGCGACACTGTGCAATTGCCATAGACTATTGTGCTTCGTCGCCATGTCAAAACAACGGAACATGTGTAAATTCACCTTACGGATACTTTTGCACTTGCGCAGCGGGCTATGTTGGACACAACTGCGAGAGAGATTTAGATGAATGTAAGGTCGATATGTGTCCCGCAAGGTCAACTTGTTTTAACTATGAAGGGGGATACACGTGCATTTGGACAACACAAAGGGCAAGAATGAAACGGGGATTGCTCAATGACAAAGGTAACATGAAATTTTTACTATTTCGATATCCTGCAGATGATTGACTTTAAAGTGATTAGAAGAAAATTTCTAGACGGTTTTTTAAAAATATTTTATTTCAGATAATGCACTTTTAAAAGTCACTATTCCATCTATAAGGAAGAAGGAAAGTTCTGAGAAGTTCCTGAGCCTTTTGCAAAACATGTTCGATTTAAAAGTGTGCTCAAGAAAATCAACGATCATTCCAGTTCTTTATGACGTAAATCACACGTAGGTTCTTTTATTTTCAGAATTATAATATAATCCATTTTTTAAAAACCATGTTGAGGTATTATCGTCAGTCATTTAATTGAAATTAAATACATGCTACTCTAATTGAAACCGCAAGTTCACTTTGCAAACTAGCATAACCACTTTCTTTGTTTTTCAGATCTGGGAAGATTGATTTTCTGTTTAAAGCTTTTTGTGAAAATGAAGATGTCAGTAGAACGGATTTTAAAAAGACATTAAGTAGCTATAATTTGATGATCATTTAGAAAGTACTAAAAACCTGATGAAAAAAGCCTGTTTGATGCACACACACACACACACACACACACACACACACACACACACACACAC
>WFKH01008123.1:0-16836 GCA_016163765.1 Magallana hongkongensis
GCTTTTTCTACAGAAAACTTCAGATTAATTAACGGATCAATATGTATGAATCAGATATTTCGTATTAAACACAACATTTTAGGGGTTGTGTGGCGATTATTTGATCAAATTGTTACAAATATTTAATATACTAGTATATTTAAGATGTTTGATTATTTTTTATATACAGGATTTGTTCACCGCAGCCTCAGCCCAGCTTTACAAATCCACGAAATACCACCTCTACTTCAAAGATATCACAATCGTAATACCTAAATCATGGTCCAACAATTTCACGACCGACTTTGTCAGTGGACCCCAGGTCGAAACTGCACATGTTCTTGTGGAAAAACCCAACCCACTGGTGGACAACAAGCCGTACGTTTCGGGAATGACCGGATGCGGACAACCCGGAAAGCACATACATTTAGAACCAATAACGGTACAAATTCTTCCGGCAGTCGGACTCGCAGGTATTTTCTGAGATAGAAACAATATTTTGATATCAAGCCGTGCACTTCAAGTTTTAAATAAAATCCGAGCTGTTTAAGCTTTATCAACTTTTTGATATCAGCAAACATCGACACAAATGAAATATTATACATGTGTAACCAAATTTTTCATTAGTGGCATTAAAAGTTAAAAACCAAAGTCATGTTTTTCGAAAAATTAATGTGATTCTCAAAAATGCACTTTTTTCATTTGCCAGATAAAATCCTGGTCCACCACTGGGGACACTTCCGATGGGGTCTGTTTGACGAGCACGGAGACAAGGAATCCCCCGTGATGGCCTCAACCACCACCCCATGGTTCTACTCCTCTGAGGGAACATTCAAACCTAACATGTACGCAAAATATTTTTTGAAAACCCATAAACAACTCTGCAATGCAAAATGGTTTAATATGCCGAGTCTTATTTAGATGACAATCTCTGCATATCAGGAAAATTCAACATCCATTTAGACCAACTTTTATAAAAAAAAAGTGAAATGACTAGAAAATTAAAAAAAATAGAATGTTATACTCCTGATTCACGCTTTGGTAGTTAGTTTTACCATTCGGGTTTTTGCAGTTGCAAGAAAGGTAATCTACAAGGATTACTGCCATAGCTGGAAGTTAACTTCTGTCCTTTTTGCAGCAAGATATAAAGGGCGATGACTACAATCTTTTCTCTAATTAGATCTAGTAATTTTATACTCCCCGTCGTTTTTTGTAGCTGCATGAAAGATATAAAGGGGGGTAACCACAGTGGTTATTGTCAGAGCTCCAAACAATGCTTCCTTAACGACAACGGGCTGCCGGAACCCGGATGTAAGTTCTGTGTGGACGAGAGAAGAAACACCGCTAGAGGATCCATCATGGGCAAACCAGAGATTTCTAGTGTAGGTAAACCCTTCACACGTGTTTACAAATAGAATACTGGATTTCTTTTGTCGCTTTGGAGCTTTCGTTTTATCGAAACATAGATCAAATTCTAATGTTTAATTAAAATTTAATAATATCATACTTATCATATTTAACAATTGTTCATTTATTCATTTTTGTAGGTGCTGGAGTTTTGCGATCATGGCGATAGTGATGTACCACATAATATGGAGGCAGAAACACCGCAGAATAAATTCTGCCGAGGAAAAAGTGCCTGGGAGGTGATGAGACTTCATCCAGATTTCAAAGGTAATTATTTTGAAAATACAATCATTATATATTTCTAATATTAACTTCCTTGGTTATTTAAGGAAGAAATCATTGCAATATTAACGAAAAGTGGATAATCGTACAAAAACCGAAGATACAATGACCTTTTTATTTTCACTTTTTCCATTTTGTTGCCTATAGATACAACAGCAGGGGCACCTGCACAGAACACTGCGCCGACATTTAAAGTAGTGCAACAGCGGCGCGGACAGAACGTTGTCATGGTGTTGGACAAATCCGGAAGTATGAATACATATGACGTAAGCACCGAAACCAATTTGGATCACGAAATGTTTGAAACATGAGAATTTACAAGTTTTATACCTTTTGATGTCAAAATTCCTTTACATTAAATATTATGTAAACATTTGATTTAGGAGACTAAAAGTACAAACCCCAGACAGACGGTATTATTCCTTGAATGATTAGCATAGCGTACTTTGCTTCTCTCGCATTTCTTCAGTAGCTGCAAATTTCTCCTTTTCTCTATATGATAACAGATTCAGCTTCATAATATTACAGTGTGGCAAATCTATATTTCATAACTTTGATTGCTCTAGACCTCTAAGTTTCATTTCTGTAAGTTTTGGTCTGCTAAAATCAGTGATAATTAGTAACATCATAAGTTCTTGATAATAATGCAACGAATTCTGGTGAAAATGTACAACCTGACTAATTTTAATGTTAGTCAACTAGTTTTTCCTCGCATTACTTCAGCATGATATGGCAGTGAACATTTTATCGGCAGGTCTAAATACAGCAGTAGCCTAATGGTTTCTGTATTAAAAAAAACCAATTTCGGATATTTGTTCTAACAACCACATAAGATAGACTTTTTGCTTAGTGCCTGAACCTGCTTTTCTTTTAATTACATCCAACCTCACTAGCTTCTTAGTACTTTTAGAAAGATAAAATCGTGAAAATCATGAAACAATAATGCTAACTTTATCTTCAATAAATCATAGATATATACACAGGTTTCTGAACTTTTTCTTCAAAGTCTTCAAAATTGTAACGTAAAATATTGCATGCATTTAGACAATTTATTAAAAAAAATAGTAAAAATCACGCGTTGAAATGCATGTAATTATAAAATAATTAAGTAATATAAAATTTCACTCTCTATTTCAGAGAATAGACAAGTTAAAAGACATTTCATCAAATTACATCAGGAATTGGTCCCCGAACGCGACTTCCGTTGCTGTGGTAACCTTCAACGGAACTGCGGATGTTGTTGCTCCGCTGACTGCTGTGACGTCAGAACAAGAGCGACAGAATTTGATGGCGCTAGTGGACAATATAGTAGCCCAAGGCGCAACTTCGATTGGAGCAGGAATACGGAAAGCAATAGAGGTACTTCAGTACCTCTAAATAGAGTAGACAAAAAGTCTCTCTGCGCTATCTTGAAATCGTGTTTTTGATAAGAATGAAGATAAACATTTTGATCAAATAGTTGTTAGTCCGATTCAACAATGTTAATGTAGTAAATAATTAAAGTAAATAGATAAAGAAAACTTTACATGAATTCTTTTCATCCATAGATTTTAAAGGCAGACAACAACAACATACGCGGTAACGAGATTATTCTGGTCTCTGACGGCGCTAACACGGTAGCCCCCGGACCTGATGACGTCAGAGAGGAAGTGCTGAAAGAGGGCGTCATCATCCGGTCCGTGGCGATCGGAAGTGAGGCGGACAAAAAAATTGATAAACTTGCAAAGGACAGTGGCGGATTCAGCTTCTTTTATTCCGGAATTGACCAATCAACTGCTCTTGCGGATATTTTCCTGGGTATTGCATCGTCATCGTCTGATAAAGAGGATAAAATATTCCAAGTAAGATATATCTATTTTAGAACTTTCTTGCGATAAAAATTATATAAGACATTTTTATCTGTAAATTTTTCCAACCCTTCCCCCCCCCAATTTTGGGTTTGTTTTCTATTTTTTGTCATCACCAACTTCTAGGTCTTAAATTTTAGCAGTTTATTTGATTAGTTGAATGGTACATGTATATGATATATCATAATCCAAATGCTAAAACATCTATTGAGTATAACTACTATCTGGGTTTTTTTCTACGAAATGTATATCTATAAAGTAATTATAATCTTTATTTCAGATAGAGAGTAAATCTGTTAATTTGACAAAGGGATACAACTACAGCACGACATTGACCATAGATTCCACAATAGGAAGAGAAACCACCATTCTCTTAATAGGATCTGGTGTTGATTTCTCAACCGTTACCATTTCCGGACCAGGAAATAGGCTGTCCACTTCCGGAAATTGTTCCAAGTCTTGTCGTTTGAAAATTGACGGACTTGCAGAGGTAACTCTTACAAAATTCTAAGCGATGTGATTATTTTATTAGTGTGTGTGCAATCAAGCGGAATGCTTACAATATAATGATTATTTACAGGTAGGAGATTACAATATAGAAATATCAACATCTCTGGAAACTGATGTGATTCTGACAATGACGGCGCAGTCCTATCCCAGGGATCCCTCTCAGGAAGTCTTCACTGCGACTGCGTGGACTTTAACTGAAGTGTTTGATTTTTCGCCGTCAACCCCAATAGTTATGTATTCTTCAGTCCAAAAAGGAAATTCTCCCGTGCTCGATGCTGACGTTAAAATGATAGTGGAAGATTCTGATGGTCACGCGATAAACGTTGACCTTCGCGATGATGGCCAAGGTATGCTCACATTAGTTGTTTGGTAGCGTGATCAAAGCTAAAGTAATGTTTGACATTCGGTATAAAGACTGTAAGTTTGTATAAAATGCCATTGACCAAGCCAATTAAGGTGATTTGGATATTGCGACATTCTAATGTTAACTTTTTTCAAACTGATTAAATTTTTTAACAAAAAAATACCCCGTTCAGTGATCAGTTCCAAACTGTTGTGTAAGGATGGTCAGCTGATCGGTAATCGATAAAAGATAAAAGTAGGTATGTTGTAAATTATTCAGCATTTTTTCGTAGGCATGGATATCATTCCGGGAGACGGACAATACACGGGGGTGGTTTTGCCCACCCAGATGAAGTCTGACGGGAGACACAGCCTGAAGCTGGTAGCGACGGGGAGGAACGGTCAAACCAAAATACTGATCCCCGAGACCAACAGACGGAAAAGGGCCACACAGTCAAATGCTGGTAAATATAATTTGTTTTAATGTTCTTAAAAATGCTAATTTATATTGAATCAATTACACTGAAACTTTTACACGTCATTTTAGGACCTCTGACAGTCGCAACGGAAAATGTGAATGGATTTAAGCGGGTGGCGTCTGGGGGTACATTCACCGTACAGAACTACTCATCCATGACAGGAGACCAAATGGCCCCGGGCAGAATCACGACGCTCAAGTTAATAAACTCGGATGGGAACGTGTTCAACTTGAGCTGGAACGCAGTCGGGGATGATCTTAATGTTGGCACTGGTGAGTTCCATATGTCAATTAATTAGACAAGTCTTAAATAAACCTATCTATTCCACATTTAACAAAATATGTATTTAATATCTTAAGTTTCCGTCTGTAAATCTTTAAATATATATATTTAGGGGTTATAAGAAACGTAACATTTAATGAAAATATTGACGAATTTAGAATTTATCTATCAAGAAAATCTCGAATGAGCTAAAAAATTATAAAAATATTCTTTCGAAAAAGTTAAAATAAGATAAGTTTGCAATCAAGCTGACGCTATTTTAACTTTGAATAAACACCCTCACCAAAAATATCTATCCCCTTCATTCTTTCCAATAAAAGACAGAGCAGGGGGCTTATTATTCTCTTATAAGACCTTTTTAATATGCAATCCGTATTTTTTTTTACATACAAAATCCAGTAACTCCAAGATGGAATGTGCATGATAGCTAGTTTTTTTTGATTAACACATAAAAAATAATATGTGAACAATAAGAAATGCTGGTTACTAATATATCAGCCATTACATGTATTTTCAGCTTCATCCTACAAGATCTTACTGTCAAAGAACTACTCGACTTTACTGAACTCACCGGACACAATTACTCCCCTTACCGGAAACATCCCAACTCCGTCACCGCCAGGGGGCATTGAGGTGTTTTCATTAAGATTATCAGAAGTCGATGTGAATTATTTTCTTGCCATTCAAACTGTTGATGATGTTGGTAATGTAGCAGAAGTGTCAAACATTGTCCCCCTGTCTGTGTTATCAAACAATCAAATGTGGAAGCGCGAGGAAGTCAAGGAAATGACGTCATCACAATCATTTTCGTATGTAGGACTAATTATTTCCGCATGCGCTGCGGCACTGCTATTGTTCGGAGTAATTTTATGTGGAATATGTTTCTGCAAGAAAAAGAGAGATTCTGAGAGTAAAACCAATCATTTCAGCAATCTTGAAAATGGACTTGCAGGAAAAGCAATTCCAAGGAAAGGTGATTTTAGGCATAACTACTTTTTGCCCATGTATCAATCACCTTATGTGCATTTTTCGAGTCATAAAGGTTACAAGGCATATGACAGAAACCCTCGTATGTATGGTTATATGAACGAATCACGCTTGTACTATATTTCATAGTGCTTGCTTAACTGTACTTCATCAAAAATATTGATGTTTTCGTTTAACTTTTTTCTTTTTGATTAGAAAGCGCATGTCTGTAATTTTCATTTCATTGAGTAAGTAGAGAAATTAAGTAAAAAAAATGCTTAGGCTTTTGGACCATAAAAAAGAGTTAACATTTAGTCTTATCCCACTTTAATTTCCATTATTCATTCATTTTCGGTTCAACGGTTAGTAAGCGTACTCGGTATGCGAGACTGGTCTTGGATTTCCAACGATGATTGAGAACTTCATCTCCGATATTTATCATTATTTTAACCTTTTGGCGATTGTTTACCAGATGAAATCCTAGAATTGTTATTTAATCAGACAATTAAAAGAAAATTACAACAACAACAAAATAATTATAGATCGTAGAAATCCGATGTTCGATTTTGTCCCATGCGTTCAAAAGACGTTTCCCAGTTTTTATATTATTAGGTTATCTTATATTTTCTATGCTTTAAAACTTGTTATTTCACCTTGTTTAAATGATTATTTATCATATGTGCAATGAACAATCAGATTCAGAGAACACTATTTTCTGAAACTATTCCTTATTGAAATATTTTATTTCAACCATTGTAAATACATGTCTTGAAATGCTCAGTATTTTTTTTTTTACCATTGTGAACACATGTACATTTGTAGTTGTAAATGTATATATACATGTACCATTTTCATAATAATAGATTCTTAATTATTAGTGCTTTTGGTGCATGTTTCATGTAAAGATGTGCTTTTCTATAAGTAATTGCATGTGTGAATGTAAAATTACCATAATTACAGTTTTCTATTTGTTTGTACGATATATTATCAAATACAAGTTTGTTTTATATTTTTGTTTATAAAAAAGAAATTAACACACTAGTTTAACGCGAAATAAAAAATAAAAAAGACAATAATATTTCTGTGTTTCAGCATTGTGTTACATTAAAAGTTTAAAATCAAAGATTTCCAAACTTAACTAGATTGTTATAGTTAAGTTTGGAAATCCTTGATTTTAAACTTTTAATGTAACAATTGCACAAGTTAATTTCCTTCTTAATCTTTCTAAAGAAAATGATACAGGAATTTTAAAGAAAAATGTTACTTTAATATGGACAAGTTATTTGTGCTATGAACAATATATAATTATGTAGTTGAAATGAATAAGTAATGGTTAAAATGTGAATAACTGTCATGGCATTTATTGCGTATAGATCTGTTTGTGAGAAATTCAGCAATGTTGGCCCTAATGTTCACCCTCTCTTTTTCATGAATTTTTAAAAGATTATATGGATAAAAATTTCGTGACCAAACGGATGTACGCGTGTGCGGTACCAAAAATTTCATAAAACATTGAGATAAAACGATTGGAGACTCCGATATAACGTTATGTGCTACAGACATAAATGTTTGTCCCATTTACTATTTCTATTTTTAAGTTTTATAAGTGTGTTACCAAAAAACAAAACAAAAAACAACCCAAAACAACACTCTAATGCATTTTAAATATATACATACATGATTGTTCTGGAACCTTTTCAATTTTTGTGCCCATAAAGATATAAAAGCAAACAAAAAGTAAGTACAAATTAGTGACAGAATCTGAAATTTTGGCATTATTAGCGAGAATATTGAAAAAATGGTAATAATAGATACTGCAAACAAATAAGTCCGCATGTAAAGTAAAAATTTTTTTTAGATAGATACTTTTATAACATAACCTCGCTAAAATTGCTACCCACTGTATTATATGCACCAACGTTTATGGATTAAAATTTACATCTTGTTTAAATTTCGGGATACATAAATTAAGATATGAATTTAAACGTGTTTTTTTATCGGTACTAATCAAAAAAATCACCTGGTTAAATCGGTCAATGTGTATTACTTGGACATATTTATTTACCTTTTCAGTTCTCTGATATAATTACATATGTAACACACTATCACAGTTTGATTGATAAACAATAATCATCGCGATTTTTTTTTTTTTGGGCAAATACAATTTAACAAATATAGGACATGGATATGATGAAGTCACATTAAGTATTACGAAAACTTGAAATATTAAAATATTCATTTTGATTTTCTGATACATGTAACACACTTGCTTACACGGAGGATCATCATATCAAGGGGAGACAACATATCGCGTACAGATCAACAAGATCACTAGGCCAAGGGGAGACAATTTAAAAGAGTATATGACCGCTGGTCAAGCGGTAGTAACATAACGCACAAGGTCGCCGCCCAATATACAGATAAATTTGTTTATCATGTATTGTGCATAGATAACAGAAAGACGCACCGATAAACTAATCCACTGATATCTTTGTCCCAAATATTGTACAATAACCCCAAATCGAGACCAGGTCAGGGAATTATCAATGAATTTATTTACAGACTCCGTGTGATATCCAGAAGTCGATTCTTCATCCGGGACATCGCAGGACCTATTTCCGTCATGGCGGTTCTCTTCCGAATTGTCCTGGTTTTGATAATGTGTTTATCACAGGTAAGTTTAAATAACCGGGCGGTTTCGGATGTTTGTTGAAGAAACTGTTTGGCCTTACTTATGTTTTACCCTAAATCGCGTGAAAACTCTCTAATCAGTGTATTCTTACCGTATCTTTATCGCAATATCTAAGAGATTGTGTATAGTAGCTTCATGAGTTAGTTTATTGACGTAGCGTAATATATGATACGCATGATATTTCATTAATACGCTAATTACTAGCACATGTAAATATGTAACCTTTGTATATACATGTATATCATTTTTTATAATCAAGCTTGAAAAAAAAGTCGGATTATTATTTTTGTTATCACGCTTTAACGAATTTTGAATCGCATGTGAAATGAAAATGTCTTGTTATCAACTAAATATTTAAAAAAAAAATTCGCATTATACAAGATCCATGTCCAATTTATTTCACATCCACACATATTATATTTACCACCAAATTTTGTATAAAATTATTGTATCATAACAAAGTTAAACTAAACTCCAATGGATTGATTTGAGAAAAGTCTTTTTTTTGTGGCTCAAAACTTTTCTTTCACAATCATGCCTTAAAATGCGAATTTACTTTGGACACTCTTTAAGGAAGGAGTCTTCTCGTTATCAAACATACTTCTTATAATAAGAAATTCATGAAATTTTGACACAGTAAAACAAATCATATAACCAAATGATTTTATCAGTTTAATCAAATTTGACCTCCTTGTTTTCGCATAAAGGTCAGGTCAAGGTCACTACCTTTTTCCTCAACTTAAAGGATGATAAAAATATATGTAGTTCTTTGCAGATATGTAGACATCTGTTTAAGGTATGAAGATTCTATTCTTCAATGAAATGATAGAATTTCAGAATGTCTATCAGCTTATACTGCTAAATTGGAATAAATATTGAAACTAAAATTGATATTGCTTAGCCCGCATTTCCTCTAATTTTCTTAAATTTTGAAGATATTTTGATTATTTTTTTATGCTTCCAATATTAAAATATTTCTGATTTTTACGTATTATGAAGACTTTATATAAAGGTATAAATTGACAGAAAAGCTAATATATTGACCATTTAACAAGAGAGAAAAACTGATTTTAGTGATATTTCACACAAATCAATGTATAGAATGGGCGCTTTAAAAAGCTTTTAAAAATGTAATTTGATAGGCAAATCTTATTTTAAAAACTAATTCTGAAACCCAAGTATCATATCATTAGTTCACATTAGTTAAAAAATCCAACATTAATGTTATTGTTTTAAAAATGCTAAAACAGACTCATTAATCTACAGCAATTCTGAATTGCGAAACATGTGATATTTTCCTACGCCAATATTCCGCCAAAAATATAGTCCTTGTTAGATTCTAAACATTGATTACTATTTCTATGCTATGTTGTATGATAGTAAATAAGAAAGAAAAATATACTATTTTAATTTCCTTTCATATTGATTTAATGGACAATTAATCAAATTTACGTTTGATAAGTCGAAAACCAGAAAAGACTCCTTCCTTAAATAATTAAACGCTTTGAAACACCCTCCTCTCAGTGTGCGCTGTTACAGCGCACTTTGAAAAATTACGCACTTTGAAAATTTTTTTCGAAGTGCGTTAATTTTTGAACCAAGTCAACGCACTTTGAATTTTTTTTTTCAAAGTGCGTTAATATCGTCGATATTAACGCCATTTGAAAAAAATGTGCAGGTTTTGGTCGAAATACTTGATACTTTTATGTACAATAAATGATTGTCTTAACCTTGTTTAGCTCAATGTGATATATTTAAAAGAGAACCCAGGGGTTTCTCAGCTAACAATAAACAGTTTCTCGATTAAAAATCATAAGCTTAGGTAATTTGACGATTTACACATTAAAAATAATTTGATAGATTTGAATTATCTAAATAACATAAAATGCATCGCTGAGCAACTGCCCTTCCTTTCTTTCACGTTTTACATTGTGTATGCAGCAAATTTACTTCTTTAAAATGATCTCTTATCTGGTACAAAACATTGGGCTATGCCAGATACGAAAATAATTTATATAATGGAGATTAATGTATAATATATTTTAATTGGCTTCAATTGCATGTTCTTATAAACAAACACGATGAGAAAAAATATGTTAGTTAGGTTTATCAAACACAATATGATTCTTTTAGAATATCAGTGCAAGAAAAAAATACTTAGAGGGTTTATTTTTAGACACCTAAATATTCTTTAACATACCATGGGAGAAACTATTGTTTGGCCGTTTACTCTAAGTTGCTGAATAGCATATGGTTGGGAAGGAAAGATGAGGGTAGGGGACCTACTTCCTGTAATCAATTAATTGTTGACTGGTAAACTAACTGTATGTTTGGTTATCCACTTTTTTTTCAAAGATGGTAAATCATATTCTCTAGTGTTAACAAATCATCATACTATTAACTAGTTAGAAATCCAATCACAGAATTTGTGATTTATAAATATTTTTTCAAATTGCGTTAAGTGTCTCGATAATGAAAATTTTTGATGTACCATCATTCGATCCTAAATTTAACGCACTTTGGAATTTTTTCAAAGTGCGTAATTTTTTCAAAGTGCGTTGCCACAATGCACAAAAACAATATTGTGTTGTAAAGAAATATTTGCGCAATTAATGCAGATCACGATTATACATTTAGATCGACGGAAAAATCACTGTCCTTTTCCACATTGACGAGGTAGGTAACTCGGGAAACCGAGTAAAGGGAGGTGACTGCTGCCAGGGCGTCACCGGAAGCTGCACAGAGCTTTGTAAGCCAGTCCTCACTGTCTGTATCCAAAAGTAAGTGCAGGAGTTATCCTTCTTGGTTCCTTTTCTTAGGCTTCCTTACTTGGCTTGGATTGCAGATGATTTCGTGCAGTATTGTCATATCCGTTGACAGACAAACATGTGACATTCGCATATATCTTTTTACGAGAGCTCATGATGCAAATATACATCTTGATTTTGTTTTCAAAATTTATTAATACAAAGATAGTATCATTATTGTTATATACATGTCATATTTCTCGGACAGAGACAATGCATGTGAAACGTCAGCCATTACAACAGTGAATCTTAAAACCAATGATCAGAAATTTGGATCATATATAGGAAATATGTCGAATCCCATATACCTGGAAATAGACTCTTGGGTATGTACGGCAACGCTTACTATACATTTTGAAGAAAACCCTTAGCTTATCTGTTGCATTCAATGTTTAAAAGTCGACATGTACATATAATCTCATTTCTTAAACTTGCAATCAATGATAGGAATCTTCCTATGACTTCTTTTATGATTATATTTACTTCTTGTACGTGTATAACACTCTGCAACCGGTATTTTGCCCATAAAATACTATCTTATGTCTTTTACAGAATAAATACCTTGATAAGTTTCTGATATTCGTCCACGATTTGAGGCCCACTACCGACTCACCTCTTATTTTCGAGACTCGGTTTTCGGATTTCAATGTTGAGGTTGGAGCGAACGAAGTCAGTGAAGGGTGGAGAGCCAAGACATTTCAATCAAGTTATATCTCCCACCGTAATGCCTTTAGGTAAATTGCTGAAAATAGCACACTGAACTGATTTTATACACAACTAACACGTAAAACAACACAATTTTAAAAAAAATAAGGAATAATGAACATTATTATGAGTATTATGAGGTGATCAAATCTAGTAAAGCTCTCATAATTTTCAAAGAATGTACCTTATTACTTATATTTATATAATTTTCAGAAATTGTACGATTAAATTTCAAAATAATTATTGATGAAATACATTGAACTATACATTACAAAATCGATTTGTAATGGTATCATAAACAAAGACATTGAAAAATGTGAATATTAGGGAAAAATTTTATTGTATCAAACAAAAGTAAGTTACTATTCGTTGGGCATATGGTTTTTTTTCTTGTTTTCAAACTGAAATGATGTTTTCGATAGATTACACGTAACATACAAAATGTACTGTTCGCCTGGATTTTATGGTGCTGAATGTAACATCACGTGTCCAGGAAACCCCAATAAGTGTGTACAAGATGGCAAGACCTACTGCAAAACAGGCAAGTATTCTCACATACTACTGTAAGAAAGTAAAAATTCTCAGAAGGATACTTCTATAAAAGAGACAAGTTAAGTGTTCTAGCAAACATACTACTGTAAAATAAGAAAATGTTGTCACAAACTTTCTTTTTTCAAATCCAGGATGGACAGGAGCAAACTGCGATCAAGACATCGTCGAGTGTAATGATCCCAACTTCTGTCATGGCGGGCGATGCACCAACCAGATAGGTGGTTTCTTTTGCGAGTGCCAACAAAGTCGGTCAGGTATACAGTGCAGAATGGACGAAGACGAATGCTTCTTCGAACCTTGCAATGGCGGCTTGTGTCTCAATACGCTTGGCTCATTCTCTTGCTCGTGTCCTGGCGGCACAACTGGGAAAACTTGTGACACCCTCATGACAACTCAATGTTCCAACTCCACGTGTCATGATCATGGAGTGTGCAGGACATCGTCTGATGGTAACAACACCGTTGTGCATTGTACCTGCGAGTTCGGATACATGGGAGCAGACTGTAGATTCCGAGACTACTGTAGCATCCATGGCTGCGTTAATGGTGGTACGTGTGTTAATACAGCCAATTCGTCTTTCTGTGTCTGTCAGGAAGGATTCTCTGGAAAAGACTGTGAACTACATGATTATTGTTCCAGCTCCCCCTGTAACCACTTGGGAAAGTGTACAAATATCTACAATGGATTCCAATGTGACTGCGCTCCGGGATATTCGGGAGTCACGTGCGATGTCCGAGATTTTTGCCAAAATCAAAAATGTCACGGACACGGAGAATGTTTCAACGGCCAAAGCGGTTTCCATTGCGAGTGTGAAGACGGCTTCATTGGCAAAGAATGCGAGCAGGAGGATTTCTGTTTCAACGTTACGTGTCCTATTTCTCAGAAATGTGTTAATACGAAAAGTGGACACTCTTGTGTCTGTCCAGGTGGGTTAACAGGGGAAAAATGTGACAAGTTAGACCGATGTTACTTTGACCCCTGCCATGGTCACGGTCTGTGTACCAACACTGATTCTGGTTATACGTGTAACTGTGACGGTGGGTGGAAAATGGAAGACTGCAGCAAGATGGATTATTGCTATGGGGATCCATGCATTCATGGCAACTGTACGGATCTCTCTAATACATTTCAATGTTCTTGCGAGGTGGGATGGGTTGGTAAGCAATGTAACAATACTGACTACTGCTTGAGTGATCCGTGTTTTCAAAGTGGTACTTGTATGAATAACATAGATACGTTCAGTTGTTTGTGCCCTCTGGGATGGACTGGGAAAAGATGCGAGCTAACAGATACTTGTCTGAGTACTCCGTGTCATAACAATGGCAGTTGTTCTGTCGATAACAAAGGGATAACATGTACTTGTGTATCAGGATGGACCGGTCCCACCTGCAATGAGGTTGACCACTGCTATGGGGACCCTTGTAAAAACAATGGTACATGTGTGAATGGTCTGACTGGTTATTTTTGCCAATGTCCATCACGTTTTACTGGATTAAAATGTGAAACTGATGCCTGTTTAAATCAGAGATGTAGCGGACAAGGCAATTGCCGAGCCTCCGGCGATGGGTTTGTTTGCGATTGTTTTGACGACTATGTAGGGTATGACTGTGAAAGTAAGAATCCATGTAAAGCGTACTCTTGTTTCAACGGAGGGAATTGCACCGTGGTACAACATAATACTATGTCTGTATTTTATAACTATACTGCCGCATGTGTTTGTCCGAACAGGTGGAAAGGAAGTAGGTGCGATGACGATGTCAATGAGTGTCTTGTAAAATCAACATGTGGAAGACATGGACACTGCTCAAATAGTATAGGAGATTTCACTTGCTTCTGTGATCCTGGGTACGAAGGGAAACACTGCGAAAGGGACATCGATGAATGTGCCTCCATGCCGTGTAAAAATAACGGGACTTGTGAGAATAGGGCCGGGAACTTCCTCTGTAGATGCAGTCAGTATTGGACAGGTACATACTGTGACCAAGACATAGATGAATGTAAATATCATCCGTGTGAAAACCAGGGAACGTGTCAAAATTTTTTAGGGAACTATTCCTGCACCTGCAATACATTTTGGACGGGAAGACACTGCGAAAAGCACATAGACGCATGTCATGCCCAGCCGTGCAAAAACGGTGCGACGTGCATAGATTTAGACACAACTTTCTATTGCAAATGTGATTCTCGATTTACAGGACGCCACTGTGATGTCGATGTTAACGAATGTCAATTACAGCATCCGTGTCGGAATGGTGGAACATGTATAAATACGGAGGGAGGATTCTACTGCAACTGTACGTCATACTGGGAAGGAGAACAATGTGAAAATGACGTGGATGAGTGTTCCTCCAGTGTTTGTCCTAGCGGCACAGCGTGTGTGAATAAACAGCACGGCTACGAATGTCAAGATTGTTCTCTGTATTCTTGTTATCACCATGGGACATGTGAAGATTCCCCCACTTCAGGTCCAAAATGCCTCTGTCCTAAAGACTGGATAGGAGATCACTGCGAACAGAGAGATTTCTGCCGCTTTGATCCATGCGGTCCCTTGCAGCTCTGTAAGAATACAGAGCACGCCTATATCTGTGATTACCATCCATGTCTGAGTTCACCGTGCCATAACAATGGAACGTGTGTGGAAATCCGAAGTGATATTCGATGTGACTGTCCGAGAGGTTGGATGGGTGAATTGTGTCAGGTGCGAGATTACTGCGCAAGCAGCCCGTGTGACAACAATGGTACCTGTGTGAATCTTGCGGATGGTTTCAAGTGCACCTGTCAGCCTGACTGGCTCGGGCGCACCTGTTCGATCTTTGATTACTGCTATTCGAAACCATGTTTGAACGACGGAGTTTGCGCTAACAGACCTGATACATACCAGTGTCTGTGTCACCAGCAATGGATGGGGAAAAGCTGTGAATTAAGAAATTATTGTAGTGAAATGCCCTGCGAAAATCGGGGAATTTGCACCAACACGAACTCCACGTACAACTGTCTATGTTCAAAAGAATGGATTAGTCAGAATTGCTCGGTTTATAACTATTGTTTTAACAATCCATGTACGAACGGTGCGACTTGCATCAACATGCAGTCTGACTTCAACTGCACATGTCCTCTTGGCTATACAGGGCGACACTGTGCAATTGCCATAGACTATTGTGCTTCGTCGCCATGTCAAAACAACGGAACATGTGTAAATTCACCTTACGGATACTTTTGCACATGCGCAGCGGGCTATGTTGGACACAACTGCGAGAGAGATTTAGATGAATGTAAGGTCGATATGTGTCCCGCAAGGTCAACTTGTTTTAACTATGAAGGGGGATACACGTGCATTTGGACAACACAAAGGGCAAGAATGAAACGGGGATTGCTCAATGACAAAGGTAACATGAAATTTTTACTATTTCGATATCCTGCAGATGATTGACTTTAAAGTGAATAGAAGAAAATTTCTAGACGGTTTTTTAAAAATATTTTATTTCAGATAATGCACTTTTAAAAGTCACTATTCCATCTATAAGGAAGAAGGAAAGTTCTGAGAAGTTCCTGAGCCTTTTGCAAAACATGTTCGATTTAAAAGTGTGCTCAAGAAAATCAACGATAATTCCAGTTCTTTATGACGTAAATCACACGTAGGTTCTTTTATTTTCAGAATTATAATATAATCCATTTTTTAAAAACCATGTTGAGGTATTATCGTCAGTCATTTAATTGAAATTAAATACATGCTACTCTAATTGAAACCGCAAGTTCACTTTGCAAACTAGCATAACTACTTTCTTTGTTTTTCAGATCTGGGAAGATTGATTTTCTGTTTAAAGCTTTTTGTGAAAATGAAGATGTCAGTAGAACGGATTTTAAAAAGACATTAAGTAGCTATAATTTGATGATCATTTAGAAAGTACTAAAAACCTGATGAAAAAAGCCTGTTTGATGCACACACACACACACACACACACACACACACACACACACACACACAC
>WFKH01008124.1:0-19497 GCA_016163765.1 Magallana hongkongensis
ATCATGAGCAATGAAATTGCTAACCATACAGATATCATTCTCAAGAAAATTAAAGACCTGCAAACTCCGCAACCTGCCAAAGTAGAATATAAAAAGAAAAAAGAAACTACTGACAACGACGAAGAAAAAAAACCAAAATATGTCTGCTATACCTGCGGAACACCGGAACACTGTTCTCCTAACTGCCCTCAAAAAGGACAAAATAAGGAAAACAAAAAACCAACCATCAAAAGTAACGAATGCTTCAACTGCGGGGAAGAAGGACACTGGGCAAATAAGTGCCCCCACAAACTTAAAGGTTATTGCGGAGCCTGTCAGGAAGAAGGACATACTTTTAAAGACTGTCCTTATTACGACAGTTACTATGATGGACCAGATGAAAAGCTAAAAGGTCAAAGAATTACTAATAAAAAAAGTGCCTGCTATACCTGCGGAGAAACTGGCCATTGGTCTAGAGACTGCCCTAATTGGGGACCGGATCCTAATCCAATTTCAGATATAGAAGAGGATGAACCTCCAAAAAAGGTAATGAAAATCACTAAAGAAAAAAAAGAGGTGGTAAGAAACAGAAAAAAGAAGATTGGGACGAAGAATTGAAAAAACAACAGAAAATACTGGGCAGAATGAAAAGAATTAACAAAGAAAACGTCTTCGTTGAGGAACCTGATCTGGATTAAAAAAACCCAGGACCCATTATTTTTCAGTGAAAATACGTTCGGACTTTCAAACTTTAAAAAATTGTTTCAATTTGTTGTTTATTTTCATTTGTGTGTGTTCCAATAAAAATTATGAAAACGTCCATTGCCTTTTTTTTCACCGAGAAAAAAAAAATTATTGCTCATGTCCTCAAACTTGACCCCTAATGTCTAGCCATTCTATGACGTCATAAATGCCGGGCTAGTTGACCTCAATATTGACCTTTGACCTTGCACTCAGTTGACCCCCCTATCTAGGGCCCTTATACTGCTTTTGCTTTGTGAACGGTACGGTTCGTTTTGTGAACGGTACGGTTCGCTTTGTGAATGGTTCGTTTCTTGCACGGAACGGTACGGTTCGTTTTAGAGGTGTAGTAGCACGTTTCAGGGTCTGTATATAAATATAAATATATATATATATAATTGCGTCCATGAGAAAAGGGTGCTTATGGCGTTTTTTGCACATTTTGAGATTTTTACAGAATTGAATAAAACACATCTCAAAGTTGTCAAATCTGATAGTTTATGGCTATGAACCAGTTCTAAGTTGAGGTTTTCTCCGTTTTTAGTGAAGCAATTTCAACAGGAAAAAAATGACCCCGTGTTATGCACATGCACCGTCAAAACAATTTTAATGTAAAAGTGACCGTGACTTTGAACCGTAATAAATGTAAACTACAGCACTCTGTAATTTTATTTATTTATGGACTTCTTTGTAGGTCGATATGTGGTTATATGGACCCATATAAAGTGATATTGACCGGAGTGGTATAGACTGAGATTGCGAGGTCGATATCACTTTTCAGTGTCTTCGGTCGATATCACTTGACATGGTTCCTTATAGCCACATATTTATTGAACAATGATGTCCATAATAGTTATATAATCACCCGATTAGACAGTCATATTTTAAAAAACTAGTAAATGTAGCTAAACTCAGACAACCAGATTTCTTAAACTCTTTGTTTAATAATCCAAGGCAGACGATCAAGGTCAGTTGACGGTAAAGACTCATTGTTCAAGGACAGAATATGTCAAGTGATTTTTTACAACAAATGAGAATTACAAAATTAATTGGTTTATATAAGTTAGTTACGCACTAATGTGTGTTTTAAAATAGTATGTACAGTACAGAGCCCTGGTAACTTGATAAATGCTATAACAATAGCTTACTCATACGGTACTGCATAGAGTACATAAATAGATTATTTAATATTTATTAATTGAAAAATACGTATATGAGTAAATGCCAGTTTAACTTATATAGCTGATAAATGGTCCTCGAGTATCTTCATATGGTACAAAAAGGTACAAAGTCTTCTATGATTAGTGTAATATTATAGTTTGATAGAAAGAGGTGATATAAGGAAGCAAACAGTTAAACTGTGTATTATTTGGTATACATAATAAAATATACTGATACAGTACCATATCGGTAATGTCTTGATCACTGGTGTAATATTCATTGTTATCCTGATACATTTTTGCAGGGTTTTAGCGATCATAAACAATGATTACATTTTGTGTTATAATATTTTTTTAGTTAAGATCAACGCAAAATGTAACAATGCAAAATGTTATAAATATGAATCGGGTGATGCATTCTTATTTCTTGGAATCTAAAGCACATACATTTACAATATTAAAATTTAAAAATGAAATTATTAGATCCATGATTGTCGTCATTCTTTTCCGGTTCCGGTTCATTCTTTTCCGGTTCGTCTTGGTTGATGTAATTATGTTAAATGTTATTAAATTTCAAGTCATGATAACAGGATGAGCCTGTGTTATCCATCCAACTGAATGATAACTGAAATGTCGGAAATGTTAGGGGCCAGTGACTAATTAGCACAGCTTCGTTTGATTGCACGCACAAATTGCCTGTAAACATCTATATAAAATATCAATTAAAAATGTACCATGCAGTTAGTGAAAATTAATCAAAATATCCACAATCGATAAAGGATGATGATTTCAACGAACGAAGTCGTGTAAAATATTCATATCATAATGTACCATTCCGTTTTCATCAATCAAAACCAATCTCAAAATATGTTTTCTTTATAAAATAATAATTTCATAATGCACCGGCGTACCATTCCATGTAAATCAAACAGATGCAGAGAACTGCAATGAATTTTTTCTAAATTTTTACCTTTGTACCTTTCCGTGAAAATCATCAAAATTGATGCAGGAGTTTGCAATTTAGAAATCTCTGAATTTTAAGTAAAACACAACGTTTTTCTGTATAAAATATTCATTTCATAATGTACCATTCCGTGTATAAATCAATCTAAATTGGTGCAGGGATTTGCAATCAAAGAATTTTTTCTGAATTTTAAGTAAAACACAAATGTGTTTTCTGTATAAAATATTCATTTCATAATGTAACTTTCCGTGTAAATCAACCAAAATTGGTGCAGGGAATTGCAATAAAAGAGTTCTCTGAATTTTAAGCAAAACACAATATGTTTTTCTGTATAAAATATTCATTTATAATTTACCATTCTATGTCAATCAATCAAAATTGATGCAGGGAAATGCCATGAATGAATTCTCTAAACTTTAAGTGAAACAAAAATGTGTTATCTTTATAAAATATTAATTTTAAATGTACCAGTCCGTGTAAATCAATCAAAATAAATCACAAATGATGCAGATGACTGTAATGAAAAAAATTCTCGGAATTTTAAATAAAAAAGCAATATTTCCTGTATATTGGAAGACTGCATGCAATTTAGATTAAAAAGATTTCCAGAAGTTGACCATTTTACATGTTTTCTTTAGATTTTGTGATTCTATACATAATAATGAAAGCTTGATATTAAAGCAATTTAAAAGCAGTGTTGTCTGCTGCATTTTAATACAGCATAGACTTTACAGTTTGAACAGTCAAATTCAGTTGTACTTTCGGATAACTGCATGGACCATCAGGATAATAAACCTTCATACTATAGCTACGTATACTGGGCCGTGACCGCTTCGATGACCATAAGTACGCAAAAATATTGAAACTCAGGTTTATTACACCGTGTATACACACTGCCAAGCAAATTTTAAACATTGTATTTCTAAATATACGGCGTTTTAATCAACACTTAGATTGTATCCAAGATTCTCTTTTATTTTCATTAAGAGGGGAATATGAGTTAAGACTGTGTGCTTTTGAGCTCATTTAACCAGATATTTTTCAAGTCCTTTTTATTGTTCAGTAATCCATCAAATAATGATTTGAAAAATAAGGGACTGTATAGTGTGCGCAACGTTCCTTTAAGTTTATGCATTGTACATTGTTGAAAACAATAACATCAACGGTCATTGCTCAAGAATGATAATATTTGCTATGTTCAGAATTTCCATTTTTGACATCAAGCAATATCCAATAATCTGAATAATTTAGCCTTTGCTGTTCATGAATATCAATATGATGTAACAGAAAGAAACACGTATACACGTACACTAAAATTAATAACAAAATATTCCCACAACAAGTTGCTGTCCTTTAAAAAAGGACTGCAATACGTGGACCATATGCATGTGTTTCTAATGGAAACGCGAAAGCCTTAAGATTATCAGAGATTCCACCGACTCTAGCCCCCTGCTTTATATAAAGACATCTACGGGGAGACCTGTGATTGCAAAAGTGTTATGATGAATTAATATTATAGTAGCAAGCCTGGATATAGTGCCTTTAACCACTGAATGTGTACGTTGTATCACGTAGAGCCCTGATCTTTTACCTCAGAATTTAAACACAATTATGAATTATATTAATATAGACATTAATGGAGACATTAATGAAGATACTATACATGTACATGTATAGTATTAGGCGTTCAGCGAATTTTACTATTTGCGTACTACTTTGTTAACTATGTAAATTGATTTCGTATTTTGATGCATTTCTCTTGAAATTTAAACTTTCATAGAGTGACATAATTATTCAATGATGTATTATATACAGTCACATAATTATTAAATCATGCTTAAATGCGAAATTGTGTTTTAATCGGGAAGTACACCAGCCTCGTCGTATAGTTAAGCTATTTCGGAAAACAATAAAACATCGCGATTTATGCCATTAAATGCATGCTGTAGTTTCGGCATAAAATTAACGTATTCCATGATGCTGATAATTCATATCACATGTCGATCATTTCTTTAAAAGAAATACTTAAGTTTGTTTCTGTACTGTTCACCGACAACTTTACAAATACAATGAACATGTGCATATATGGCATGAAATCCCGATCCCGATTCAGATACACGTGTGCTAACCTGTTTCCCTTAGCTACCCATAATGTCGCACAGGAACCAGATTAGCTCATGCGCAAGCTAAATTTTCCCCAGTGCATCCGGTTTAACCTCGCTTATATATTTTCTCAGGGTCCACGCAACAATTATTCAAAGTATAGCCAATATTTGAACTAGCATATTTTGATAAATCTAACATAAATGAGAGAAAAAACAACATGAATTTGTCAATATATCTTAAAGAGTTAACCCAAAATAAAGAGTTAACCCAAAATAACGTGTTGAATTAATAAAAACCTGGTAAAAAAAATACTATAGTGCCGTCATGTGTTTCCGATAGTCATGTGTTTCCGATATTCTATTTTGGTCGCATGAGTTTTCTTCAAAATGACGTCATTTTTCTAATTACTTCGGACACCGGACGTACGAAATCTCATATCGTCTTTATATACATAACAATCAAAGTTATGCTATGTGAAGTTGTTAAAATCACAATTACTCAAGAAACTCATAAAAAACTCATTTCTACTATTACTTTAATTAAAGTCACTAAAATTGACCAAAATTCTAACTATAATATCACAGAATCTAAAATTACTTATCGTCCGGTCAAATAAACCTCTGATGGCATACTTTCATGCTAAAAATATCATATGACTTAGTAAAGTCTTTCTTAGTTTTTCAAACTTAGGAGCGCTATAAATTAAGCTGCTTCTTAAATAAAAACGTTATTAATAATCATACAAATGACGGTATTGTAATAATTATAATAGATTTTATAAAGTTATGCGGAAAATTAAATATTGTGACGATATACGTTGAAATGAAAGGCTTAGAAAAAATTGAAAATGATATAGAATATATTCAAAAGGTTATGTCACATTTATGTTAAGTATTATTGAAAAAAAAATGCTGATGAAACATGCTATCGGAAACACATGACGCACATTTTCCTTGGTCAAATGTGGCATCCAGTTTATTTATAGCTAGAAATTACATATGATGTCGACTAACTATGATTTTGTATCGGCTATTTTCGATGGTATGTCTGAGGTTAAAAATGATTTAGTTTCAAAAATGTTAAATGAAGAGACAGTCATTAGAGACATCGTTTAGTGTTAGACTATCGGAAACCCATGACGCCAGGATACTCGTTGTGAAAATAACGCACTTTATGCTTTCCACTTTTCGGACGACGCCATGAAATAACGTCAAATGTTTGTGACGTGATATATATATATATATATATATATATATATATATATATATATATATAAACCTTCGCGAGTCCATTGCAAGGAATTTAATTTAAGGTAAGTAAACAACGAACGCATAATACACCTGTTTACGAACATTAAACAGCACTGGCATCACATATATGGAGGGTAATCGTGTTCAAAAACTTAGACCAATTCAAACATGCAATTGTGTTGGTGTGTTAGTCTAAGTATGAATGCTGTCATTCTGATCGTGTAACCTATATAAACTCGGGCATAAACACTTTAAGATTTGATTCAGCTCCTTCGCATGATGCACATTCTGCAAGTTCATTTTTATTTTAGTTAATTTAACCTTCAAATTTGCACATTTTCAATCCATAGTTTCTGCATTTGTATCTTCATCCCCGGATATAGCACAGTTAACATGTTACAAATTGACAAATTAAAGTCTATACAAGTTTGTCGAATTTTGACATGACCTTATATGACAAATGCTTGATGCGGGGGGAAAAGGCCGGCCTCAATCGCCGGAATAGACTAAAATAAAAATAAAAGAACTGCGAACGATACATTGTCTAGCCGTCTAACTAAAAGTCATTTTCTTGAAAACTGTATAATTAGATTTATTTATAAGATATGAATGATTTGGTCAAACAAAGAGAGATAACTTTGGATTTTGGGTTAAAATAGCTCATTTCATAATAGAAACTAACGGGAAACGGATGTTTTTAACACAACACCCCCCGGTGTAACAGCAATTCTTTTTGACGGGTTTTATATATTGTTATTTAGCATATTCATACCAAAGGTTTTGTTGTTTCACGAGGGGGTGGGGGGGGGGGGCAAATGTCTACAGATAAAAATAAATTTCATAAATGCATTATGCATTATAACGCTTAGAAATTAATTTTGACTATCTGCCAGAAATTCCGACATATTTTTTAAATTTGAAATGTAAAATGTAGGTGGGAAACGAGCATTGGCATTCGCAGTTCTTTATTTATAATGAACGATAATATTTCCTTTGGATCGAGAATATTATTTTTTTTAAAGCATATTTAGGTATGATTGAAACTGAGCCAAACAAAAAGAGGTGAATGTTTGTAAAAATCAGTACCGATGTGATGAATGCGCTAGTTTCTGTAATATAATTCCCATGGACACTGGTACATGTGTTATACTATATATATAAGGGTTAACTTTTACAAAAAAATCTATTCTAATATCGCTAAAATAATTTGACATGTAATTTAAATTGAAAAATATAAGCTGAACACGTACTCTTTTCTAGAAATGAGACATCTTAAGAAATTTCCTAGGGGGTGAATATATTTTGTGCGGCATAGGGCTTGGGGACCGCAGTGAGGCCCATGTAGCCTCATTGCTTACCTCAATGATAGGAATTTTAAGAGTGAATTTTATGTCCCTCATTTATTTAGAATTAAACGACTTGCATGAAAATAATATTTTTTGCGGAAAAATGTATATAGCTGTATACTTTTTGAAATATCAAAAAGATTTTGCTGTGGAAGTGCATGATAAATATAATAAAATAATCTGTAGCTGTTGTAAAAAAAAAAGTTTTATAATCATTAATGAAAGTACAAAACGTTGTCAGAAATTAAAAAGTTTTGAAGAAATAAAAAATGTATACTAGAATGTTTGTTTTTATAATTATATTTTTTTCCTTGAAAATCGAATTTCTTAAAAAAGGAACGGGTGGGTTAAGTAGATTTGATACTAGTATATGAACTAGTAGAGTTTTAATTATAAAATCTTATAAAATATATACTGCATTGACAGTAATTTTACAAAACTAAGTAGCTGCTTTATGGTAATCAGTACATGTTCACAAGTGGCTGTAAAGCGTTCCGAAAAGTTTTGCACTGAGTGTGTCTGGATTTAATCGACATTCTGGACGCCGTACGTATATATCTCGTAATAATTGCTCGAAATCAAAACATTTTGCCAATTAATTTTAATCTTCTTCTTCTATATATTACCAACGAAATGAAATATTTTTGTTATAATGTATACACATTTTAATTTCACGACAGTTAACCTTTATTTTTGGTGTTTTTTTTTTGTTTAAGAAGGGGGTTCCGATACTCATGTCTCATTTAGATTAATAGTACTATATTAAAACGATTTGTTACATCTACATGTATTCTAAGAAAATAGAAATGCGTGTATACATTAAAAGACCATGGTCTCTAAAATTTTCAGATCTAAGATATCTGATGCCAATCGAATAATTCACTCGCATCTTCTCTGGATTCTCTTGATATAATGGACACTGACCTCTTAATTTATTGTTCGAAAAATCGTACTTCCTAAAACAAAAGCTATCCAGAGATAATATGATGATATGTATTTTTTTTTGGTTTATTCTGTGCACATTCAGGCGATTACGGCAGGCCTGTTCCTGCAGCTATTTGTGACCTCACTGTTTCCATATATGGTCATGTCAAAATTCGATAAACTTGTAGACTTTACATTTGTCAATTTGTAACATGTCAACTGTGCTATTTCAGGAAACGGAGATATAAATGCAGAGACTAAGGTTTGAAAATGCGTATTTAAGTGTCAGGTTACCTGTAAATAACAAACAGCCTTTTAAGGTTGCAAATGTGCATCTGTAGGAAGAATTACATTGAATGTCTGCGGAGTCAACTTTAAAGTGTTTATGTCGGAGTTTTATAAATTACACGATCACATTTACACACATTCACACTCAGGCTAACACACCAACACGATTGCATATTAGGATTTACAAGTTTACATGACTGGATTTTTTAACACGATTACCCTCCGTACACTTATACCAGGGCCATTGTTAATCCGTAATTCATACGTTCGGCGAAATATCACCCGAGGCCTTATAATGGTGAGGATGTTTAAGAAAAAGACTAAGTGCAAATTGAACCCGTGATTTCTATGCTGAGAAAATTATGGCGATTTTTTAAAACATTTTTTTTACTTTTGGTTTGTTTCTTCATATGAAAAACCACCCCAAATACTGACTCTTTTTTTCTGGCAATATTGATTATATGTCCTATTAAAAAGAATATACATTGCCATCCGCTTCGCGTCGGACAATATTTCGTCACCCGAAGGATACATGTAACTCTAGTCAATATTTGTTAAATATACAAAATAAATGTAAATCAATTGGGCCTTTATTTTAAAAAAATGTAAAGTCGTTATATATTTTATAGGTTGAACTGTTCCTGCTTGTAAAAGGTTCTTCTTGAATCAAAATATCAACTCAACCTGTATGGGTGAGAAACTAAACATGTCAAAGTAACAGTAATTTAAGTTTATCACAAAAAACGAGGGAAATTGAATTACTGTATTTTTGTTAGGACATGACCATTCAGAAATAATTTATATTTATGTTTGTATGCTTACTATCTGGTTCAAAACTTATCCATAAAACTTTGATACCAATATGAAATCAGAAATCGTTTTAATTGCTAAAAACAGAATTACCAACTCCATAAATGAAAATCTTTTATTAATCTATAATTTAAAATGAAAATGACAATGACACACTTTCAAGCATCACAAAGATCCAAATAGCGAAATACAAAATCAAAGAAGATAGAGCAACACGGACCTCTAAAAAGATAAGGTGGAATCAGGTTCCTAGGAGAAGTAAGCATCCCCTGCCGAGAGGGTGCACATGCCGTGTGCTTTTTGACAATGTCATGAAAAACGGAAGAAATTGTAGTCAGTCTGGTGTATAAATAATGGTTTAACAAGTATGAAAAACGTCCGTCAGCATGTGTCGTAATGAAACATTGTACTTGCTTACAAGGTCATTCACAATTGTATCGACCATAAAACTTTCGTAAAGATGATTTTAATCGAGGTTCATTATATTCACGTTTCAAAATCGGTTGTAACGAATTAATCAAAATTATTTCAACAACTTTAAATTGTTTGGATAAGTCACCCATATAATAACGCTTACCAATTCAGTATTCACCAGTAGCCGAACCAATTCCATTTTTGTAATCTTCCCAGGTCCTGTTGAAATTTACAGATCCATCAAATCGCTTCTGAATAATCTGAAGAAAAATGACTATTGACATTAAACTAGAAATGATTTGATAAAAACCCAAGTGATCAACCTATTATACATCATGTCATTGGTGAAATGATAGTTTAAGCGATATATATTTACATTTTGCAAATGTATGTGATAACACTACGTGTCTGTTTCGTAACGCATAGTCCAAAACATTTCATCAATGTATATGCATACGAAATGAATAAATGTATTAATGTCAATAATTAACAATATTATTGTCCAAATGTTGCAAATTATATAAATATAAGTAATAAAAAATAGTTTAAAAGTTGTTTTTACGGTAAAAATGTGTTATAAATATTATATTATCAATCATATCATTAGATTTTATCACACCTTGAAATTAAACATCACCAAATAATACTCACATAAATATTCCATATTCATTATATAATACATCAATCAGAATGAGTCGGTTTACATGTCAACTAGATATAACGAATCTTATTTTTTTTTATTTAGAACAATAGTTGACCTAAACGGAGTGCCATATTTTTAACACAAATTACTTTAAGTGATAGCATTTAGTGTTGAGCATGTTTGTGGTTGACATATTGTGTCTGTTATAACTTACCGTCCATCCTCCTTCCATTGTTTCCATGTCGCAGAAGACGTGCGTGCTAATGCACCCTGCTGGATAAATTTTATAAACACCAGAACGTCTGTGTCCAGCCTGATACACCGCCTGGCAGTCTTTAGCTAAGCATAAAACAAACACATTTCACATTTAATCTTGGTTACCGTCATGATCTGGGGACCTGAAAATTAAATTTGCTTTATCCGTAACCCATCTACATAACGAATCAATATAAGTTAACATACATGTAATTGACATATTGTCTATTTACTGAATATCTTGTAAAACTCTAGTAAATCTATGGATATTTTTTTTTAAATAACAGAACATATATTGTAATTTACAATTAAATATTTCTCATATTCTGTTTGTAAATAATACATTGAGCTGTTCATTTGATGTTAGTATTCTCCTACCTTGAATAAGTGCGTAAAATTTGATAATTTCATTGCAAACGATCGACTCGCATAGCATGATGTACGTCCACACAGGTAAGACTTCTACAGCGAAATTCTTGAAACTGTTAAAGCTGACATTAATTCATAAAAACACATTATTTCCATTTTCTCTCCGACTACCGCCATATTAGTTGTCGATTTCTATTGTTCTGCTCATCGCTACACACCCCCTATATAAGGCCGATAGCACTATTCATGTTTCAACGCATTTAGGTATTTCAATCACCCTAACGCTTTATATTGGACGGAAAGATTTGAAAAAAACTAATATAACAACCACTGCACTTGTAAGAAATATGCAATGAAAGAAGAAACAAAACATGTACTGAAATCCAGGTACACATATTTCAAAAGTCCTCGATCATTGTAGAACGTTCTCCTGTGTTGTACTGTTATAATGTCGCACATGCGCAAACCACACACTGTAACAGACCGTGCAGTGACAGCAAGGACTTTAGAAAAGGGAGTGTTTTTTAGAAACTGATAAAAGCGATGTTATGTTGTTTATACATTCTTGGAATTACCATCACTTATCTACTGTTTTAATTGTAGTGTAAAAATAATTGCCACCCGGCACCACCTGTGCCGACGGATGAGGACCTGACACCTGAATCGGTGTTTCGGGCACATTTAGGAGATATTCCAGGGTCTGTCCCTCATCAGAGGTCCAACCCAGGTTTTTGTTTTTAATTTTACATACCAAACGGTATAAGAACCGTGGTCTACAATACGATGCAGACGTTATGCACTCTGTATGAACGAAACACGTGTTCGATGTGCATGCGAAGTAAAACAACACAGCACTGTCTGTGTAAGAGGATCCATTGGAAATTCTATCTAATAATAAACCATCTGTTATTTTTAATTGATTGTAGTTTTCTTTATTCATTTTTACATTGCGTATCATTTAGAAGTCCGTGCAACCTGAATGACTCGATCAGAAAGCAAACGTTTGTAACTTTCTCGGTCGGTATATATACCCCAGTGACAGTTGAATTGCGATCAAAACTAATATGGCGACCAAATGCTTTTATGAACTTATGTCAGCTTTAAGAGGTATGCGGCTTATATAGGGGTGATAGGGATAACGGCATCTTCGCTAGCCAAAGGTTTTCGGTCCACTCCGCTCCCCATTAACCTTTGGCAGATCTCATTAAGAAAACTCGGTGATGCGGTGACGCTATCTAGCGAGCAACTTGAGTTGCGCCCCCAATATATTTACATTTTAATTGAATGAAACAACGGGTAATATACATGATACGGCATAAATACAAATTAAAAACATGTTGACAAGCGAGAATTGTAACATAATAAACGATGCTATTAAATAGGAATGAAGATATAACCTAGAGAAAGCAAGGCATGTTTTATTTATAGTGTTTGTAAGGAACCTGTACCGGGAGTGAAAAAGTCGCCGATATATGAAAGCATTTATGCCATAAAACCAGGTATCGTCGTCGTGAATATTGCGGACAAAAGATATCAAATAATAAATACAGCTCATTGAACCTTCAAAAGCAATAACCATAAGCAGGGACGTATATACTAAAGGAATAGGCAACTTCTACATTCGCCATGTTTACTTCCCAAACTATCACACTAGCCTTCACAAGTTAGTAAATCTCTGTTCTGGATCGGCTACTCGCAGTTGCAGCCAATCATAAAACGGAGCTTGTCACCCACCGAGTTTTTGTAATGAAATCTGCTAAGAGTTTATGAGGAGCGGAGTAAACCGAAAACTCTTGGCTAGCGAAGATGGGATAACGGTAGTGAAAGAGGAATATGGCGGACAATGCCTATTTACGAGCGGTGTACAGCTTTAATATAAATTAATCTATTATCTGATTTTTTTTTAAAAATATGATTTAATTTTAATGGCGTTAGTTTATGATTGAAGATATCTATTTTTAGTCATATATGTATAAAACTGTGTTTTGACAGACTCCTCCCGACGTATGGATATTAGACGCCTTTTAGATAAGGTTGGAACTAGGGCACAATTAAAAGTCTACAAGCACTGCATATGAATATTAAATCCTTATACCTAAGATTATTTTACAAGTCCATTTCAAGTCACATAAAGTAAGATAGTTGGTAGATTTCTAGCTTTGCAGTTCCTCCATTTCTCTTACGATAACTAATAAGGTATTAAACAGTGATAAAGTTTAAACAAGCATGTGAAGAAATTGTCGTTTCTGTTTTCCGAATTTGCCTTGTGGTTAAAGCGATCGCTGCGTGTGTGGAATGTTCATGGATCAATCAACGGTTACCGACATCGTGATGGTACCTCATTTCGAGACTGGAGCTGAAAGACATCGGATAAATCTATCTGGTATGAAAAAAGAAAGTTTTTACACATATAAAACCACTTGCTTCTCAGTTTGTCTTCAGACAAGTTAATTGAAGTAGGTGATAGCAGCTTGGGCGATTTACATCAGTCAATCTGTGGTTTCACATGATTGACACAATCAATGAATTGGCTAAATAGTTGCACAATATATTGTAAACTTAGTCTTCATCTTCCCGAGTCAAGGTTTTCTGATCCGCTCCGCTCTACATAAACCCCTGACCAAAGAGATAAAAACATATGCGGATTAACAATTGCGCCATCTAGTGAGTGTGTTGTCTGTAGATTAACTCTAAAATTTTAAATACGCGCTAACTAATTTTCTGTTTGGTATAAACATCTTTGGTACAAGTTAACTATTTAATTCTGGCCAAGCACTCATTTCCTGTCAGCCTTACTGACCAGTGCGTTCACACATTTGTCAATCTTTTTCCACCCTTTTGATTATAGCATCAAACCAGTATTTTTTTAATATGAGTAAATGCTTTATTTTGTCAATATTGAATCGTATTTTTGAAGAGTATAATTACAGATGGAAATTTATTATACAGTTAAAACTTTCTTAAAATTATGGCACACCATTATGGTCTTTAACGTAATTTACATATTTTTTCTTAGGTATAAAGTAATGGTTCTACATTTTCCTATTTTGTAAATTGTTATTTTTATTTGTGTTTTTTTTTATTTTTTACCAATCTTTTGCACGACGGCAATGTTTTCCACACAATCAAATATAAAGTGTGTGAACTTTTTTTGTGCGTGGTTAGCTATCTCCCTGCACCAGACATAATAGGAGAGTAATTTTTAAATTTTTGTCACCGCTTGTTCTGACCAATCAGAAAAGGCGTATTTAACAGAAAATATGTAGCAATATGTCTGCTCCCATGAAATAGTTATTTATAGTTATCGAATTTGTAGCAAGATTGGGTCATAAGATTAAAAACCGATAGCAGAAAATCAATTACTAACTAGTCCATCTCAAATTCATTTGAAAACAGCTCAACATAGATCAATGCACAATTAACATAATTCTTGAAACAACGTTTCTTATTGGATCATGCAAACTTTTATGACACCAACCAGCGTGCGATGTTTCTAATCCCGTCAAACTTTGCCTATTCGGTCAAGGGTTTATGTAGAGCGGAGCGTATTAGAAACTCTTGACTTGGAAAGATGGATTCGTTAAATCTGGCGTTTCTTATTCAGCTATATCATGGCAGAGAACATTATATTAGTTTAATTACTGCTAAAGCAACACAAAATCAGCCAGGAATTTGATAAACATAACAGACTAGTGTTTAGTTTAGGTGGAGTTCATTCATCTCGTTAGAGCACTTTGTACTCTTTATTTGCAGAGTTCCTTGTATTAAATCAATCAATGGGTTACGATGTTCATGCTCAGCTTTTTAATGCTATGCTATATTTACACCCATTGAGATTCTTCCTGATGCCTTATAAATGCCATGATTTAAAAAAAAAACAAAATGTAATGACCTTTAATCTAGCTTGCTTCCATACTGATTTAAATTTAAATCTCTCTATAAATATCAGAATGTTTTGTTTGTATAAAATTGAACCCTCGAAATTGCGGCTTTCCTCTGAAACTTAGCGGTTTATATATATAAGCCCTGATGATTTGTTTTGCATATACATGTAGTTAAGCCACCATAACGGATGCTTTTGTTTTTCCTCTTGTGAAAGATGTTCTTTAATAGACCACCTACTTTTCATTTTTTTTATTCCTCATAATCTTATTTGAAGGGTGATCTGGCTCTTTATCTGGAAAATACGAAAAACTCTCGCCAAAGGATATATTGAAAATTACATAAAGATAGACATATGGCAGACAACACAGGACAAAGAGAACCTAATTCTTATTGCTTGAATCAACACCTGTTTTTCTCAGTTGGTCAGAAAGAAAAACCGTGGTCACCCTTATTACTACACCCAGTAACAAAGCAAAAGGTTTTCGGCATGTTTCACATGTGTACTGACTCCAGATTGTTTACTTGCGATACGATAAAATCGATACGATGATACGCGAGCTAGTTCCGAAGGGGACCGCATTTCTGTGTGGCGCCCACTAAGGGAAAGATAACAGGAGACGGTGTCTAATTGACTCTTCAAAATAGCTAAAACACTGTATATTCTAAAGACAAGTTACACTTTAATATATGTTTCTACATTTATTTGTTAACAATACACGGTAATACAAAATTAATATTAATAAAAATAAAATTAATAGAAAGTTTTTGTTTAATAATCGTTTAGTATAAATTACTATATAGTGAGTTTGCAGCATAAAAAGAATTTGGGCTTTAACACTCCGAAAGTAGGACAAAAATGCACAATAAAAATAGTAAACTGTTCTACGACATATAACAATCATAATAGGACGTATTTCAATCAAAAACACCATCAAATAAACTTGAGTAAGTACAAGCTTTATTTTCATACAACTTAAACTAAACTAAAAAAACAGTTTCATGTTTTCTGAAAACCGTAGATACAAAGAAAAGAAGAAAACTTGTAATGTCTGTTGTAAACAACATTCATCAAACAATAACTCGTATTGCAAAAAAATGACCTTCAATTTTAATTCGAAATATCATAATTACAGTTCCTTCAAGAGTAAACCCTTTTTGAAAGCTGACATGAGTTCATAAATATGCTTTATTTCCCTTTCATCCCTGACTATCGCCATATAGGTCTATTTTGCCAAATCTATTTGCGTTGTTTTACAGGAATTTTATTGCTGTACTTTCAAAGATAATTGCTTGTCATCTATCTCCGCCTTATCATCATTGATGTTTTCTGGATTATCGTTGCTGTATCAAATGGAGGGTACCAAGGATATATCCAACCAGACATATAGTAGGGCCCATTCAGGTAAGCATAACGACAGCAGTTAAACCACCATCCTCCTTTGTATGCAGAGGCACAATGAAAATTACCACATTTATCATTATTTCTGTCTAGTGTGGAGAACATCATTCCATTCAAATCAAAGTTTGGAACACCTGTTGTAGTCATCGCGTCACCTTGTTCAAATATAAATACAAACCTAAAATTAGGCATATCATTATACATATTTTGTGATCAAATGTCTATTCTCAACTTTACTTTTCACAGCTATATTGAAGCACTTGTTTAAAAGCATCATTATTTTGTTTTTGAAGACTCACTGAAAAAGCTTGATCATAGAAAAGTTTACCATATCATGAAATATGTTCACACGCGTATTAATACAAATACAAAAGCTAGATATTTTTAATCTATGTTATCTTATCCTTCTATCCTTCTTTGAACATTGAAATCATGTTTCAGGAATGATACTTTAACGATCCATAAAATAAAATGTTGATGTTACATTCCACCTTAAATGAATATCATCGTCTGTAAATAATCAGATTAAGTGTTATCAATATTAAATTATTTTGCTAGAAATTTGTTCCAAATATTGATAAAGAAAAGTGTAGTTCCGTAAATCAACTATCTCAAGTTCCCTATATCTTAATTGGACTAAACGTGAACTTTGCATTCTATTACTGAAAACTCAATTCAAAAGCGCTTATAGAAATATAATCTGGCTAGAGTGTTTCAATCTTTTGTTTACATTCTACAAACACGAGTCAACTATCGAATCCTTTCGATTTTAAGTAGAACATACCGAGAGTGCCAGAGACCTGTCCACCAATAAATAGCGTATAATTGTCCAGTTCACTCGAAATTGAGAACGTTTCGTACAGTTCAAACAAGGTTGTTCCGTTTGTGAGGGTTAGTGTAACGTACAACGAGCTACTGTTTGCTTTGGTCAATTCGTGAATCACATCATTACCTACAAAATATAAAAATAAGAAACCAAAAACTCAAATTTAATCATTTTGCAATAAACCTATTCAAACCAACACATACAAATAAAAAGTGCAAGGAACAGATTAACTTCATTTGTATATTGAAGTGAGATGATTTTTATGTGCACTTATGTACTGGCAATATAAACATTTTTGTCAAATTGAACATGAAGCACATTTGCTCCGTTTTACTGCCTCAATGCATTTTGTGAAAAACATTTATTCATAATGCCAGATAAACGTGAAACTTTGCGAATGCATACCAAATTACATTAATAAATGTGCAGCAGAAGATGTTGCACAAAAATATTCCACATCTTTGATTTAAAAAAAGTCAAATCAACGCAAAATATAATATATGATAATTAAAAGGATGGACCCATACCATCATTTTAAGTGTTATTAGTTAAATACTTAAAATTTAATCGGCAATGAAATCACACAATTTATTTAAAGCTTAGAATCATAAGTAGGAGTACAGGAAAATACACTATATATAATCTGCTTTAACCAACTCGTAGGTTTTTCATCTTACACTAGTATACCGTTGTTTCAGCTTTATCCCACTCCATGCTATTTTCCGTAGAAATAATGCATCAAAAGTATCGTTTTGCAATAGACTAAAAAATCATTTTCCTTTTTTTATTCTTTATTGATTTTAAATTTGCTGTGTAGTTTTAAAATTTAAAACTAAAGATTAAGACTGAGTTTTATAAATATCAATTAAGCGATGATTAAATAGTTTAAGACGATTTGCTTTCACAAATCAGGTAGGTCCTTAGAATAAATCTTTCGCCAATTTTTCTCGAAACCTATTTAGCACATAAAACGACAGTTGGGATGCCACTTAGGGACATCTCAAAATGCTTCTTCAAGATGGTGACCGACATGTTCATTGTATTTCAATAAAATACACGTTTTACATAAAACATACTACTATGATTCTCTGCCAAAATTGTAAACTTTATTTTGCTTTATCTTGTATGGTCGTTAACAACCAGACGTACTTGTAGACAATATTTTATGTTAAAGCGTCCTCGATATTGAAATTTTTTTTTTATACACTTTAAACCAAGTTCTGTAAAACATTTTCTTTTTACTTTCTTGCGATATATTGATGTTGTCGTGATTTCGTACCATTTAGAAAACAGGAAAACAGAGATGATTCAGCGCTGCTGTTTTCTTAAAAAGTAAAACAAGCTTCTACATTATTGCATCTCTTTGCCAATTCTTTATTTATACAAATTTATACCCTTATATGCCAAATTTACGAATAAAGAGAATTGAAATACCTAACTTCGATGTATTTGAAAAATAACGCCTGGTGAAAATCTTTCTTTAAAAAAACTAATCACCATTTGATGATTATAAACAAAAACATATTTTCTGTTATATATACATTTATGTAACCAATTTGAAAATATGGCTCATTTCCAACTAAACAATGTCAAAATTGAAATCTAGTTGATAAATATTCAGGACGTCAATCTTCAATCAATGTAAATATGTAAATGTCCCTGGGATTACTTCCGGGGTTTACTCTGGGTTTACTAGAGCAGACCCAGAGTAAACTCCAAGTAAACCCAGAGTAGACCCAAAGTAAACCCAGAGAGTAAACCCCGATCAGAAGTAGACACCTGACACAGACGCTACATGTGTATTTGGAATATACAAGGGGTGGGAATTACAAGCAGTAAGATAATTAGACAAATGACGGATCTGCTTCACATTTCAATGTTTAAAGAGGACCCCAAAAGCAAACCGCGAGTAAATCCAACGTAAACCCTGAGTGAACCCCAAGTAAATCCCAACTGGACACAAATTTTCAAAAAGTAAACCCAAGTAAACCCCGAAAGTAAACCGTGGGTTTAGTTGGGGTTTACTCTGGTGTTAGGTTGGGTCTGATCGGTACTGTATATACTGTAGAAGTTAGGTTGGGTCTGATCGGCACTGTATATACTGTAGGTGTTAGGTTGGGTCTGATCGGTACTGTATA
>WFKH01008125.1:0-19495 GCA_016163765.1 Magallana hongkongensis
ATCATGAGCAATGAAATTGCTAACCATACAGATATCATTCTCAAGAATATTAAAGACCTGCAAACTCCGCAACCTGCCAAAGTAGAATATAAAAAGAAAAAAGAAACTACTGACAACGACGAAGAAAAAAAACCAAAATATGTCTGCTATACCTGCGGAACACCGGGACACTGTTCTCCTAACTGCCCTCAAAAAGGACAAAATAAGGAAAACAAAAAACCAACCATCAAAAGTAACGAATGCTTCAACTGCGGGGAAGAAGGACACTGGGCAAATAAGTGCCCCCACAAACTTAAAGGTTATTGCGGAGCCTGTCAGGAAGAAGGACATACTTTTAAAGACTGTCCTTATTACGACAGTTACTATGATGGACCAGATGAAAAGCTAAAAGGTCAAAGATTTACTAATAAAAAAAGTGCCTGCTATACCTGCGGAGAAACTGGCCATTGGTCTAGAGACTGCCCTAATTGGGGACCGGATCCTAATCCAATTTCAGATATAGAAGAGGATGAACCTCCAAAAAAGGTAATGAAAATCACTAAAGAAAAAAAAGAGGTGGTAAGAAACAGAAAAAAGAAGATTGGGACGAAGAATTGAAAAAACAACAGAAAATACTGGGCAGAATGAAAAGAATTAACAAAGAAAACGTCTTCGTTGAGGAACCTGATCTGGATTAAAAAAAACCCAGGACCCATTATTTTTCAGTGAAAATACGTTCGGACTTTCAAACTTTAAAAAATTGTTTCAATTTGTTGTTTATTTTCATTTGTGTGTGTTCCAATAAAAATTATGAAAACGTCCATTGCCTTTTTTTTCACCGAGAAAAAAAAATTATTGCTCATGTCCTCAAACTTGACCCCTAATGTCTAGCCATTCTATGACGTCATAAATGCCGGGCTAGTTGACCTCAATATTGACCTTTGACCTTGCACTCAGTTGACCCCCCTATCTAGGGCCCTTATACTGCTTTTGCTTTGTGAACGGTACGGTTCGTTTTGTGAACGGTACGGTTCGCTTTGTGAATGGTTCGTTTCTTGCACGGAACGGTACGGTTCGTTTTAGAGGTGTAGTAGCACGTTTCAGGGTCTGTATATAAATATAAATATATATATATATAATTGCGTCCATGAGAAAAGGGTGCTTATGGCGTTTTTTGCACATTTTGAGATTTTTACAGAATTGAATAAAACACATCTCAAAGTTGTCAAATCTGATAGTTTATGGCTATGAACCAGTTCTAAGTTGAGGTTTTCTCCGTTTTTAGTGAAGCAATTTCAACAGGAAAAAAATGACCCCGTGTTATGCACATGCACCGTCAAAACAATTTTAATGTAAAAGTGACCGTGACTTTGAACCGTAATAAATGTAAACTACAGCACTCTGTAATTTTATTTATTTATGGACTTCTTTGTAGGTCGATATGTGGTTATATGGACCCATATAAAGTGATATTGACCGGAGTGGTATAGACTGAGATTGCGAGGTCGATATCACTTTTCAGTGTCTTCGGTCGATATCACTTGACATGGTTCCTTATAGCCACATATTTATTGAACAATGATGTCCATAATAGTTATATAATCACCCGATTAGACAGTCATATTTTAAAAAACTAGTAAATGTAGCTAAACTCAGACAACCAGATTTCTTAAACTCTTTGTTTAATAATCCAAGGCAGACGATCAAGGTCAGTTGACGGTAAAGACTCATTGTTCAAGGACAGAATATGTCAAGTGATTTTTTACAACAAATGAGAATTACAAAATTAATTGGTTTATATAAGTTAGTTACGCACTAATGTGTGTTTTAAAATAGTATGTACAGTACAGAGCCCTGGTAACTTGATAAATGCTATAACAATAGCTTACTCATACGGTACTGCATAGAGTACATAAATAGATTATTTAATATTTATTAATTGAAAAATACGTATATGAGTAAATGCCAGTTTAACTTATATAGCTGATAAATGGTCCTCGAGTATCTTCATATGGTACAAAAAGGTACAAAGTCTTCTATGATTAGTGTAATATTATAGTTTGATAGAAAGAGGTGATATAAGGAAGCAAACAGTTAAACTGTGTATTATTTGGTATACATAATAAAATATACTGATACAGTACCATATCGGTAATGTCTTGATCACTGGTGTAATATTCATTGTTATCCTGATACATTTTTGCAGGGTTTTAGCGATCATAAACAATGATTACATTTTGTGTTATAATATTTTTTTAGTTAAGATCAACGCAAAATGTAACAATGCAAAATGTTATAAATATGAATCGGGTGATGCATTCTTATTTCTTGGAATCTAAAGCACATACATTTACAATATTAAAATTTAAAAATGAAATTATTAGATCCATGATTGTCGTCATTCTTTTCCGGTTCCGGTTCATTCTTTTCCGGTTCGTCTTGGTTGATGTAATTATGTTAAATGTTATTAAATTTCAAGTCATGATAACAGGATGAGCCTGTGTTATCCATCCAACTGAATGATAACTGAAATGTCGGAAATGTTAGGGGCCAGTGACTAATTAGCACAGCTTCGTTTGATTGCACGCACAAATTGCCTGTAAACATCTATATAAAATATCAATTAAAAATGTACCATGCAGTTAGTGAAAATTAATCAAAATATCCACAATCGATAAAGGATGATGATTTCAACGAACGAAGTCGTGTAAAATATTCATATCATAATGTACCATTCCGTTTTCATCAATCAAAACCAATCTCAAAATATGTTTTCTTTATAAAATAATAATTTCATAATGCACCGGCGTACCATTCCATGTAAATCAAACAGATGCAGAGAACTGCAATGAATTTTTTCTAAATTTTTACCTTTGTACCTTTCCGTGAAAATCATCAAAATTGATGCAGGAGTTTGCAATTTAGAAATCTCTGAATTTTAAGTAAAACACAACGTTTTTCTGTATAAAATATTCATTTCATAATGTACCATTCCGTGTATAAATCAATCTAAATTGGTGCAGGGATTTGCAATCAAAGAATTTTTTCTGAATTTTAAGTAAAACACAAATGTGTTTTCTGTATAAAATATTCATTTCATAATGTAACTTTCCGTGTAAATCAACCAAAATTGGTGCAGGGAATTGCAATAAAAGAGTTCTCTGAATTTTAAGCAAAACACAATATGTTTTTCTGTATAAAATATTCATTTATAATTTACCATTCTATGTCAATCAATCAAAATTGATGCAGGGAAATGCCATGAATGAATTCTCTAAACTTTAAGTGAAACAAAAATGTGTTATCTTTATAAAATATTAATTTTAAATGTACCAGTCCGTGTAAATCAATCAAAATAAATCACAAATGATGCAGATGACTGTAATGAAAAAATTCTCGGAATTTTAAATAAAAAAGCAATATTTCCTGTATATTGGAAGACTGCATGCAATTTAGATTAAAAAGATTTCCAGAAGTTGACCATTTTACATGTTTTCTTTAGATTTTGTGATTCTCTACATAATAATGAAAGCTTGATATTAAAGCAATTTAAAAGCAGTGTTGTCTGCTGCATTTTAATACAGCATAGACTTTACAGTTTGAACAGTCAAATTCAGTTGTACTTTCGGATAACTGCATGGACCATCAGGATAATAAACCTTCATACTATAGCTACGTATACTGGGCCGTGACCGCTTCGATGACCATAAGTACGCAAAAATATTGAAACTCAGGTTTATTACACCGTGTATACACACTGCCAAGCAAATTTTAAACATTGTATTTCTAAATATACGGCGTTTTAATCAACACTTAGATTGTATCCAAGATTCTCTTTTATTTTCATTAAGAGGGGAATATGAGTTAAGACTGTGTGCTTTTGAGCTCATTTAACCAGATATTTTTCAAGTCCTTTTTATTGTTCAGTAATCCATCAAATAATGATTTGAAAAATAAGGGACTGTATAGTGTGCGCAACGTTCCTTTAAGTTTATGCATTGTACATTGTTGAAAACAATAACATCAACGGTCATTGCTCAAGAATGATAATATTTGCTATGTTCAGAATTTCCATTTTTGACATCAAGCAATATCCAATAATCTGAATAATTTAGCCTTTGCTGTTCATGAATATCAATATGATGTAACAGAAAGAAACACGTATACACGTACACTAAAATTAATAACAAAATATTCCCACAACAAGTTGCTGTCCTTTAAAAAAGGACTGCAATACGTGGACCATATGCATGTGTTTCTAATGGAAACGCGAAAGCCTTAAGATTATCAGAGATTCCACCGACTCTAGCCCCCTGCTTTATATAAAGACATCTACGGGGAGACCTGTGATTGCAAAAGTGTTATGATGAATTAATATTATAGTAGCAAGCCTGGATATAGTGCCTTTAACCACTGAATGTGTACGTTGTATCACGTAGAGCCCTGATCTTTTACCTCAGAATTTAAACACAATTATGAATTATATTAATATAGACATTAATGGAGACATTAATGAAGATACTATACATGTACATGTATAGTATTAGGCGTTCAGCGAATTTTACTATTTGCGTACTACTTTGTTAACTATGTAAATTGATTTCGTATTTTGATGCATTTCTCTTGAAATTTAAACTTTCATAGAGTGACATAATTATTCAATGATGTATTATATACAGTCACATAATTATTAAATCATGCTTAAATGCGAAATTGTGTTTTAATCGGGAAGTACACCAGCCTCGTCGTATAGTTAAGCTATTTCGGAAAACAATAAAACATCGCGATTTATGCCATAAATGCATGCTGTAGTTTCGGCATAAAATTAACGTATTCCATGATGCTGATAATTCATATCACATGTCGATCATTTCTTTAAAAGAAATACTTAAGTTTGTTTCTGTACTGTTCACCGACAACTTTACAAATACAATGAACATGTGCATATATGGCATGAAATCCCGATCCCGATTCAGATACACGTGTGCTAGCCTGTTTCCCTTAGCTACCCATAATGTCGCACAGGAACCAGATTAGCTCATGCGCAAGCTAAATTTTCCCCAGTGCATCCGGTTTAACCTCGCTTATATATTTTCTCAGGGTCCACGCAACAATTATTCAAAGTATAGCCAATATTTGAACTAGCATATTTTGATAAATCTAACATAAATGAGAGAAAAAACAACATGAATTTGTCAATATATCTTAAAGAGTTAACCCAAAATAAAGAGTTAACCCAAAATAACGTGTTGAATTAATAAAAACCTGGTAAAAAAAATACTATAGTGCCGTCATGTGTTTCCGATAGTCATGTGTTTCCGATATTCTATTTTGGTCGCATGAGTTTTCTTCAAAATGACGTCATTTTTCTAATTACTTCGGACACCGGACGTACGAAATCTCATATCGTCTTTATATACATAACAATCAAAGTTATGCTATGTGAAGTTGTTAAAATCACAATTACTCAAGAAACTCATAAAAAACTCATTTCTACTATTACTTTAATTAAAGTCACTAAAATTGACCAAAATTCTAACTATAATATCACAGAATCTAAAATTACTTATCGTCCGGTCAAATAAACCTCTGATGGCATACTTTCATGCTAAAAATATCATATGACTTAGTAAAGTCTTTCTTAGTTTTTCAAACTTAGGAGCGCTATAAATTAAGCTGCTTCTTAAATAAAAACGTTATTAATAATCATACAAATGACGGTATTGTAATAATTATAATAGATTTTATAAAGTTATGCGGAAAATTAAATATTGTGACGATATACGTTGAAATGAAAGGCTTAGAAAAAATTGAAAATGATATAGAATATATTCAAAAGGTTATGTCACATTTATGTTAAGTATTATTGAAAAAAAAATGCTGATGAAACATGCTATCGGAAACACATGACGCACATTTTCCTTGGTCAAATGTGGCATCCAGTTTATTTATAGCTAGAAATTACATATGATGTCGACTAACTATGATTTTGTATCGGCTATTTTCGATGGTATGTCTGAGGTTAAAAATGATTTAGTTTCAAAAATGTTAAATGAAGAGACAGTCATTAGAGACATCGTTTAGTGTTAGACTATCGGAAACCCATGACGCCAGGATACTCGTTGTGAAAATAACGCACTTTATGCTTTCCACTTTTCGGACGACGCCATGAAATAACGTCAAATGTTTGTGACGTGATATATATATATATATATATATATATATATATATATATATATATATAAACCTTCGCGAGTCCATTGCAAGGAATTTAATTTAAGGTAAGTAAACAACGAACGCATAATACACCTGTTTACGAACATTAAACAGCACTGGCATCACATATATGGAGGGTAATCGTGTTCAAAAACTTAGACCAATTCAAACATGCAATTGTGTTGGTGTGTTAGTCTAAGTATGAATGCTGTCATTCTGATCGTGTAACCTATATAAACTCGGGCATAAACACTTTAAGATTTGATTCAGCTCCTTCGCATGATGCACATTCTGCAAGTTCATTTTTATTTTAGTTAATTTAACCTTCAAATTTGCACATTTTCAATCCATAGTTTCTGCATTTGTATCTTCATCCCCGGATATAGCACAGTTAACATGTTACAAATTGACAAATTAAAGTCTATACAAGTTTGTCGAATTTTGACATGACCTTATATGACAAATGCTTGATGCGGGGGGAAAAAGGCCGGCCTCAATCGCCGGAATAGACTAAAATAAAAATAAAAGAACTGCGAACGATACATTGTCTAGCCGTCTAACTAAAAGTCATTTTCTTGAAAATTGTATAATTAGATTTATTTATAAGATATGAATGATTTGGTCAAACAAAGAGAGATAACTTTGGATTTTGGGTTAAAATAGCTCATTTCATAATAGAAACTAACGGAAAACGGATGTTTTTAACACAACACCCCCCGGTGTAACAGCAATTCTTTTTGACGGGTTTTATATATTGTTATTTAGCATATTCATACCAAAGGTTTTGTTGTTTCACGAGGGGGTGGGGGGGGGGGGCAAATGTCTACAGATAAAAATAAATTTCATAAATGCATTATGCATTATAACGCTTAGAAATTAATTTTGACTATCTGACAGAAATTGCGACATATTTTTGAAATTTGAAATGTAAAATGTAGGTGGGAAACGAGCATTGGCATTCGCAGTTCTTTATTTATAATGAACGATAATATTTCCTTTGGATCGAGAATATTATTTTTTTTAAAGCATATTTAGGTATGATTGAAACTGAGCCAAACAAAAAGAGGTGAATGTTTGTAAAAATCAGTACCGATGTGATGAATGCGCTAGTTTCTGTAATATAATTCCCATGGACACTGGTACATGTGTTATACTATATATATAAGGGTTAACTTTTACAAAAAAATCTATTCTAATATCGCTAAAATAATTTGACATGTAATTTAAATTGAAAAATATAAGCTGAACACGTACTCTTTTCTAGAAATGAGACATCTTAAGAAATTTCCTAGGGGGTGAATATATTTTGTGCGGCATAGGGCTTGGGGACCGCAGTGAGGCCCATGTAGCCTCATTGCTTACCTCAATGATAGGAATTTTAAGAGTGAATTTTATGTCCCTCATTTATTTAGAATTAAACGATTTGCATGAAAATAATATTTTTTGCGGAAAAATGTATATAGCTGTATACTTTTTGAAATATCAAAAAGATTTTGCTGTGGAAGTGCATGATAAATATAATAAAATAATCTGTAGCTGTTGTAAAAAAAAAAGTTTTATAATCATTAATGAAAGTACAAAACGTTGTCAGAAATTAAAAAGTTTTGAAGAAATAAAAAATGTATACTAGAATGTTTGTTTTTATAATTATGTTTTTTTCCTTGAAAATCGAATTTCTTAAAAAAGGAACGGGTGGGTTAAGTAGATTTGATACTAGTATATGAACTAGTAGAGTTTTAATTATAAAATCTTATAAAATATATACTGCATTGACAGTAATTTTACAAAACTAAGTAGCTGCTTTATGGTAATCAGTACATGTTCACAAGTGGCTGTAAAGCGTTCCGAAAAGTTTTGCACTGAGTGTGTCTGGATTTAATCGACATTCTGGACGCCGTACGTATATATCTCGTAATAATTGCTCGAAATCAAAACATTTTGCCAATTAATTTTAATCTTCTTCTTCTATATATTACCAACGAAATGAAATATTTTTGTTATAATTTATACACATTTTAATTTCACGACAGTTAACCTTTATTTTTGGTGTTTTTTTTTTGTTTAAGAAGGGGGTTCCGATACTCATGTCTCATTTAGATTAATAGTACTATATTAAAACGATTTGTTACATCTACATGTATTCTAAGAAAATAGAAATGCGTGTATACATTAAAAGACCATGGTCTCTAAAATTTTCAGATCTAAGATATCTGATGCCAATCGAATAATTCACTCGCATCTTCTCTGGATTCTCTTGATATAATGGACACTGACCTCTTAATTTATTGTTCGAAAAATCGTACTTCCTAAAACAAAAGCTATCCAGAGATAATATGATGATATGTATTTTTTTTTTGGTTTATTCTGTGCACATTCAGGCGATTACGGCAGGCCTGTTCCTGCAGCTATTTGTGACCTCACTGTTTCCATATATGGTCATGTCAAAATTCGATAAACTTGTAGACTTTACATTTGTCAATTTGTAACATGTCAACTGTGCTATTTCAGGAAACGGAGATATAAATGCAGAGACTAAGGTTTGAAAATGCGTATTTAAGTGTCAGGTTACCTGTAAATAACAAACAGCCTTTTAAGGTTGCAAATGTGCATCTGTAGGAAGAATTACATTGAATGTCTGCGGAGTCAACTTTAAAGTGTTTATGTCGGAGTTTTATAAACTACACGATCACATTTACACACATTCACACTCAGGCTAACACACCAACACGATTGCATATTAGGATTTACAAGTTTACATGACTGGATTTTTTAACACGATTACCCTCCGTACACTTATACCAGGGCCATTGTTAATCCGTAATTCATACGTTCGGCGAAATATCACCCGAGGCCTTATAATGGTGAGGATGTTTAAGAAAAAGACTAAGTGCAAATTGAACCCGTGATTTCTATGCTGAGAAAATTATGGCGATTTTTTAAAACATTTTTTTTACTTTTGGTTTGTTTCTTCATATGAAAAACCACCCCAAATACTGACTCTTTTTTCTGGCAATATTGATTATATGTCCTATTAAAAAGAATATATATTGCCATCCGCTTCGCGTCGGACAATATTTCGTCACCCGAAGGATACATGTAAATCTAGTCAATATTTGTTAAATATACAAAATAAATGTAAATCAATTGGGCCTTTATTTTAAAAAAATGTAAAGTCGTTATATATTTTATAGGTTGAACTGTTCCTGCTTGTAAAAGGTTCTTCTTGAATCAAAATATCAACTCAACCTGTATGGGTGAGAAACTAAACATGTCAAAGTAACAGTAATTTAAGTTTATCACAAAAAACGAGGGAAATTGAATTACTGTATTTTTGTTAGGACATGACCATTCAGAAATAATTTATATTTATGTTTGTATGCTTACTATCTGGTTCAAAACTTATCCATAAAACTTTGATACCAATATGAAATCAGAAATCGTTTTAATTGCTAAAAACAGAATTACCAACTCCATAAATGAAAATCTTTTATTAATCTATAATTTAAAATGAAAATGACAATGACACACTTTCAAGCATCACAAAGATCCAAATAGCGAAATACAAAATCAAAGAAGATAGAGCAACACGGACCTCTAAAAAGATAAGGTGGAATCAGGTTCCTAGGAGAAGTAAGCATCCCCTGCCGAGAGGGTGCACATGCCGTGTGCTTTTTGACAATGTCATGAAAAACGGAAGAAATTGTAGTCAGTCTGGTGTATAAATAATGGTTTAACAAGTATGAAAAACGTCCGTCAGCATGTGTCGTAATGAAACATTGTACTTGCTTACAAGGTCATTCACAATTGTATCGACCATAAAACTTTCGTAAAGATGATTTTAATCGAGGTTCATTATATTCACGTTTCAAAATCGGTTGTAACGAATTAATCAAAATTATTTCAACAACTTTAAATTGTTTGGATAAGTCACCCATATAATAACGCTTACCAATTCAGTATTCACCAGTAGCCGAACCAATTCCATTTTTGTAATCTTCCCAGGTCCTGTTGAAATTTACAGATCCATCAAATCGCTTCTGAATAATCTGAAGAAAAATGACTATTGACATTAAACTAGAAATGATTTGATAAAAACCCAAGTGATCAACCTATTATACATCATGTCATTGGTGAAATGATAGTTTAAGCGATATATATTTACATTTTGCAAGTGTATGTGATAACACTACGTGTCTATTTCGTAACGCATAGTCCAAAACATTTCATCAATGTATATGCATACGAAATGAATAAATGTATTAATGTCAATAATTAACAATATTATTGTCCAAATGTTGCAAATTATATAAATATAAGTAATAAAAAATAGTTTAAAAGTTGTTTTTACGGTAAAAATGTGTTATAAATATTATATTATCAATCATATCATTAGATTTTATCACACCTTGAAGTTAAACATCACCAAATAATACTCACATAAATATTCCATATTCATTATATAATACATCAATCAGAATGAGTCGGTTTACATGTCAACTAGATATAACGAATCTTATTTTTTTTTATTTAGAACAATAGTTGACCTAAACGGAGTGCCATATTTTTAACACAAATTACTTTAAGTGATAGCATTTAGTGTTGAGCATGTTTGTGGTTGACATATTGTGTCTGTTATAACTTACCGTCCATCCTCCTTCCATTGTTTCCATGTCGCAGAAGACGTGCGTGCTAATGCACCCTGCTGGATAAATTTTATAAACACCAGAACGTCTGTGTCCAGCCTGATACACCGCCTGGCAATCTTTAGCTAAGCATAAAACAAACACATTTCACATTTAATCTTGGTTACCGTCATGATCTGGGGACCTGAAAATTAAATTTGCTTTATCCGTAACCCATCTACATAACGAATCAATATAAGTTAACATACATGTAATTGACATATTGTCTATTTACTGAATATCTTGTAAAACTCTAGTAAATCTATGGATATTTTTTTTTAAATAACAGAACATATATTGTAATTTACAATTAAATATTTCTCATATTCTGTTTGTAAATAATACATTGAGCTGTTCATTTGATGTTAGTATTCTCCTACCTTGAATAAGTGCGTAAAATTTGATAATTTCATTGCAAACGATCGACTCGCATAGCATGATGTACGTCCACACAGGTGAGACTTCTACAGCGAAATTCTTGAAACTGTTAAAGCTGACATTAATTCATAAAAACACATTATTTCCATTTTCTCTCCGACTACCGCCATATTAGTTGTCGATTTCTATTGTTCTGCTCATCGCTACACACCCCCTATATAAGGCCGATAGCACTATTCATGTTTCAACGCATTTAGGTATTTCAATCACCCTAACGCTTTATATTGGACGGAAAGATTTGAAAAAAACTAATATGACAACCACTGCACTGGTAAGAAATATGCAATGAAAGAAGAAACAAAACATGTACTGAAATCCAGGTACACATATTTCAAAAGTCCTCGATCATTGTAGAACGTTCTCCTGTGTTGTACTGTTATAATGTCGCACATGCGCAAACCACACACTGTAACAGACCGTGCAGTGACAGCAAGGACTTTAGAAAAGGGAGTGTTTTTTAGAAACTGATAAAAGCGATGTTATGTTGTTTATACATTCTTGGAATTACCATCACTTATCTTCTGTTTTAATTGTAGTGTAAAAATAATTGCCACCCGGCACCACCTGTGCCGACGGATGAGGACCTGACACCTGAATCGGTGTTTCGGGCACATTTAGGAGATATTCCAGGGTCTGTCCCTCATCAGAGGTCCAACCCAGGTTTTTGTTTTTAATTTTACATACCAAACGGTATAAGAACCGTGGTCTACAATACGATGCAGACGTTATGCACTCTGTATGAACGAAACACGTGTTTGATGTGCATGCGAAGTAAAACAACACAGCACTGTCTGTGTAAGAGGATCCATTGGAAATTCTATCTAATAATAAACCATCTGTTATTTTTAATTGATTGTAGTTTTCTTTATTCATTTTTACATTGCGTATCATTTAGAAGTCCGTGCAACCTGAATGACTCGATCAGAAAGCAAACGTTTGTAACTTTCTCGGTCGGTATATATACCCCAGTGACAGTTGAATTGCGATCAAAACTAATATGGCGACCAAATGCTTTTATGAACTAATGTCAGCTTTAAGAGGTATGCGGCTTATATAGGGGTGATAGGGATAACGGCATCTTCGCTAGCCAAAGGTTTTCGGTCCACTCCGCTCCCCATTAACCTTTGGCAGATCTCATTAAGAAAACTCGGTGATGCGGTGACGCTATCTAGCGAGCAACTTGAGTTGCGCCCCCAATATATTTACATTTTAATTGAATGAAACAACGGGTAATATACATGATACGGCATAAATACAATTTAAAAACATGTTGACAAGCGAGAATTGTAACATAATAAACGATGCTATTAAATAGGAATGAAGATATAACCTAGAGAAAGCAAGGCATGTTTTATTTATAGTGTTTGTAAGGAACCTGTACCGGGAGTGAAAAAGTCGCCGATATATGAAAGCATTTATGCCATAAAACCAGGTATCGTCGTCGTGAATATTGCGGACAAAAGATATCAAATAAAAAATACAGCTCATTGAACCTTCAAAAGCAATAACCATAAGCAGGGACGTATATACTAAAGGAATAGGCAACTTCTACATTCGCCATGTTTACTTCCCAAACTATCACACTAGCCTTCACAAGTTAGTAAATCTCTGTTCTGGATCGGCTACTCGCAGTTGCAGCCAATCATAAAACGGAGCTTGTCACCCACCGAGTTTTTGTAATGAAATCTGCTAAGAGTTTATGAGGAGCGGAGTAAACCGAAAACTCTTGGCTATCGAAGATGGGATAACGGTAGTGAAAGAGGAATATGGCGGACAATGCCTATTTACGAGCGGTGTACAGCTTTAATATAAATTAATCTATTATCTGATTTTTTTTTTAAAATATGATTTAATTTTAATGGCGTTAGTTTATGATTGAAGATATCTATTTTTAGTCATATATGTATAAAACTGTGTTTTGACAGACTCCTCCCGACGTATGGATATTAGACGCCTTTTAGATAAGGTTGGAACTAGGGCACAATTAAAAGTCTACAAGCACTGCATATGAATATTAAATCCTTATACCTAAGATTATTTTACAAGTCCATTTCAAGTCACATAAAGTAAGATAGTTGGTAGATTTCTAGCTTTGCAGTTCCTCCATTTCTCTTACGATAACTAATAAGGTATTAAACAGTGATAAAGTTTAAACAAGCATGTGAAGAAATTGTCGTTTCTGTTTTCCGAATTTGCCTTGTGGTTAAAGCGATCGCTGCGTGTGTGGAATGTTCATGGATCAATCAACGGTTACCGACATCGTGATGGTACCTCATTTCGAGACTGGAGCTGAAAGACATCGGATAAATCTATCTGGTATGAAAAAAGAAAGTTTTTACACATATAAAACCACTTGCTTCTCAGTTTGTCTTCAGACAAGTTAATTGAAGTAGGTGATAGCAGCTTGGGCGATTTACATCAGTCAATCTGTGGTTTCACATGATTGACACAATCAATGAATTGGCTAAATAGTTGCACAATATATTGTAAACTTAGTCTTCATCTTCCCGAGTCAAGGTTTTCTGATCCGCTCCGCTCTACATAAACCCCTGACCAAAGAGATAAAAACATATGCGGATTAACAATTGCGCCATCTAGTGAGTGTGTTGTCTGTAGATTAACTCTAAAATTTTAAATACGCGCTAACTAATTTTCTGTTTGGTATAAACATCTTTGGTACAAGTTAACTATTTAATTCTGGCCAAGCACTCATTTCCTGTCAGCCTTACTGACCAGTGCGTTCACACATTTGTCAATCTTTTTCCACCCTTTTGATTATAGCATCAAACCAGTATTTTTTTAATATGAGTAAATGCTTTATTTTGTCAATATTGAATCGTATTTTTGAAGAGTATAATTACAGATGGAAATTTATTATACAGTTAAAACTTTCTTAAAATTATGGCACACCATTATGGTCTTTAACGTAATTTACATATTTTTTCTTAGGAATAAAGTAATGGTTCTACATTTTCCTATTTTGTAAATTGTTATTTTTATTTGTGTTTTTTTTTATTTTTTACCAATCTTTTGCACGACGGCAATGTTTTCCACACAATCAAATATAAAGTGTGTGAACTTTTTTTGTGCGTGGTTAGCTATCTCCCTGCACCAGACATAATAGGAGAGTAATTTTTAAATTTTTGTCACCGCTTGTTCTGACCAATCAGAAAAGGCGTATTTAACAGAAAATATGTAGCAATATGTCTGCTCCCATGAAATAGTTATTTATAGTTATCGAATTTGTAGCAAGATTGGGTCATAAGATTAAAAACCGATAGCAGAAAATCAATTACTAACTAGTCCATCTCAAATTCATTTGAAAACAGCTCAACATAGATCAATGCACAATTAACATAATTCTTGAAACAACGTTTCTTATTGGATCATGCAAACTTTTATGACACCAACCAGCGTGCGATGTTTCTAATCCCGTCAAACTTTGCCTATTCGGTCAAGGGTTTATGTAGAGCGGAGCGTATTAGAAACTCTTGACTTGGAAAGATGGATTCGTTAAATCTGGCGTTTCTTATTCAGCTATATCATGGCAGAGAACATTATATTAGTTTAATTACTGCTAAAGCAACACAAAATCAGCCAGGAATTTGATAAACATAACAGACTAGTGTTTAGTTTAGGTGGAGTTCATTCATCTCGTTAGAGCACTTTGTACTCTTTATTTGCAGAGTTCCTTGTATTAAATCAATCAATGGGTTACGATGTTCATGCTCAGCTTTTTAATGCTATGCTATATTTACACCCATTGAGATTCTTCCTGATGCCTTATAAATGCCATGATTTAAAAAAAAAACAAAATGTAATCACCTTTAATCTAGCTTGCTTCCATACTGATTTAAATTTAAATCTCTCTATAAATATCAGAATGTTTTGTTTGTATAAAATTGAACCCTCGAAATTGCGGCTTTCCTCTGAAACTTAGCGGTTTATATATATAAGCCCTGATGATTTGTTTGGCATATACATGTAGTTAAGCCACCATAACGGATGCTTTTGTTTTTCCTCTTGTGAAAGATGTTCTTTAATAGACCACCTACTTTTCATTTTTTTTATTCCTCATAATCTTATTTGAAGGGTGATCTGGCTCTTTATCTGGAAAATACGAAAAACTCTCGCCAAAGGATATATTGAAAATTACATAAAGATAGACATATGGCAGACAACACAGGACAAAGAGAACCTAATTCTTATTGCTTGAATCAACACCTGTTTTTCTCAGTTGGTCAGAAAGAAAAACCGTGGTCACCCTTATTACTACACCCAGTAACAAAGCAAAAGGTTTTCGGCATGTTTCACATGTGTACTGACTCCAGATTGTTTACTTGCGATACGATAAAATCGATACGATGATACGCGAGCTAGTTCCGAAGGGGACCGCATTTCTGTGTGGCGCCCACTAAGGGAAAGATAACAGGAGACGGTGTCTAATTGACTCTTCAAAATAGCTAAAACACTGTATATTCTAAAGACAAGTTACACTTTAATATATGTTTCTACATTTATTTGTTAACAATACACGGTAATACAAAATTAATATTAATAAAAATAAAATTAATAAAAAGTTTTTGTTTAATAATCGTTTAGTATAAATTACTATATAGTGAGTTTGCAGCATAAAAAGAATTTGGGCTTTAACACTGCGAAAGTATGACAAAAATGCACAATAAAAATAGTAAACTGTTCTACGACATATAACAATCATAATAGGACGTATTTCAATCAAAAACACCATCAAATAAACTTGAGTAAGTACAAGCTTTATTTTCATACAACTTAAACTAAACTAAAAAAACAGTTTCATGTTTTCTGAAAACCGTAGATACAAAGAAAAGAAGAAAACTTGTAATGTCTGTTGTAAACAACATTCATCAAACAATAACTCGTATTGCAAAAAAATGACCTTCAATTTTAATTCGAAATATCATAATTACAGTTCCTTCAAGAGTAAACCCTTTTTGAAAGCTGACATGAGTTCATAAATATGCTTTATTTCCCTTTCATCCCTGACTATCGCCATATAGGTCTATTTTGCCAAATCTATTTGCGTTGTTTTACAGGAATTTTATTGCTGTACTTTCAAAGATAATTGCTTGTCATCTATCTCCGCCTTATCATCATTGATGTTTTCTGGATTATCGTTGCTGTATCAAATGGAGGGTACCAAGGATATATCCAACCAGACATATTGTAGGGCCCATTCAGGTAAGCATAACGACAGCAGTTAAACCACCATCCTCCTTTGTTGGAAGAGGCACAATGAATATTACCACATTTATCATTATTTCTGTCTAGTGTGGAGAACATCATTCCATTCAAATCAAAGTTTGGAACACCTGTTGTAGTCATCGCGTCACCTTGTTCAAATATAAATACAAACCTAAAATTAGGCATATCATTATACATATTTTGTGATCAAATGTCTATTCTCAACTTTACTTTTCACAGCTATATTGAAGCACTTGTTTAAAAGCATCATTATTTTGTTTTTGAAGACTCACTGAAAAAGCTTGATCATAGAAAAGTTTTCCATATCATGAAATATGTTCACACGCGTATTAATACAAATACAAAAGCTAGATATTTTTAATCTATGTTATCTTATCCTTCTATCCTTCTTTGAACATTGAAATCATGTTTCAGGAATGATACTTTAACGATCCATAAAATAAAATGTTGATGTTACATTCCACCTTAAATGAATATCATCGTCTGTAAATAATCAGATTAAGTGTTATCAATATTAAATTATTTTGCTAGAAATTTGTTCCAAATATTGATAAAGAAAAGTGTAGTTCCGTAAATCAACTATCTCAAGTTCCCTATATCTTAATTGGACTAAACGTGAACTTTGCATTCTATTACTGAAAACTCAATTCAAAAGCGCTTATAGAAATATAATCTGGCTAGAGTGTTTCAATCTTTTGTTTACATTCTACAAACACGAGTCAACTATCGAATCCTTTCGATTTTAAGTAGAACATACCGAGAGTGCCAGAGACCTGTCCACCAATAAATAGCGTATAATTGTCCAGTTCACTCGAAATTGAGAACGTTTCGTACAGTTCAAACAAGGTTGTTCCGTTTGTGAGGGTTAGTGTAACGTACAACGAGCTACTGTTTGCTTTGGTCAATTCGTGAATCACATCATTACCTACAAAATATAAAAATAAGAAACCAAAAACTCAAATTTAATCATTTTGCAATAAACCTATTCAAACCAACACATACAAATAAAAAGTGCAAGGAACAGATTAACTTCATTTGTATATTGAAGTGAGATGATTTTTATGTGCACTTATGTACTGGCAATATAAACATTTTTGTCAAATTGAACATGAAGCACATTTGCTCCGTTTTACTGCCTCAATGCATTTTGTGAAAAACATTTATTCATAATGCCAGATAAACGTGAAACTTTGCGAATGCATACCAAATTACATTAATAAATGTGCAGCAGAAGATGTTGCACAAAAATATTCCACATCTTTGATTAAAAAAAAGTCAAATCAACGCAAAATATAATATATGATAATTAAAAGGATGGACCCATACCATCATTTTAAGTGTTATTAGTTAAATACTTAAAATTTAATCGGCAATGAAATCACACAATTTATTTAAAGCTTAGAATCATAAGTAGGAGTACAGGAAAATACACTATATGTAATCTGCTTTAACCAACTCGTAGGTTTTTCATCTTACACTAGTATACCGTTGTTTCAGCTTTATCCCACTCCATGCTATTTTCCGTAGAAATAATGCATCAAAAGTATCGTTTTGCAATAGACTAAAAAATCATTTTCCTTTTTTTATTCTTTATTGATTTTAAATTTGCTGTGTAGTTTTAAAATTTAAAACTAAAGATTAAGACTGAGTTTTATAAATATCAATTAAGCGATGATTAAATAGTTTAAGACGATTTGCTTTCACAAATCAGGTAGGTCCTTAGAATAAATCTTTCGCCAATTTTTCTCGAAACCTATTTAGCACATAAAACGACAGTTGGGATGCCACTAAGGGACATCTCAAAATGCTTCTTCAAGATGGTGACCGACATGTTCATTGTATTTCAATAAAATACACGTTTTACATAAAACATACTACTATGATTCTCTGCCAAAATTGTAAACTTTATTTTGCTTTATCTTGTATGGTCGTTAACAACCAGACGTACTTGTAGACAATATTTTATGTTAAAGCGTCCTCGATATTGAAATTTTTTTTTATACACTTTAAACCAAGTTCTGTAAAACATTTTCTTTTTACTTTCTTGCGATATATTGATGTTGTCGTGAAATCGTACCATTTAGAAAACAGGAAAACAGAGAAGATTCAGCGCTGCTGTTTTCTTAAAAAGTAAAACAAGCTTCTACATTATTGCATCTCTTTGCCAATTCTTTATTTATACAAATTTATACCCTTATATGCCAAATTTACGAATAAAGAGAATTGAAATACCTAACTTCGATGTATTTGAAAAATAACGCCTGGTGAAAATCTTTCTTTAAAAAAACTAATCACCATTTGATGATTATAAACAAAAACATATTTTCTGGTATAGATACATTTATGTAACCAATTTGAAAATATGGCTCATTTCCAACTAAACAATGTCAAAATTGAAATCTAGTTGATAAATATTCAGGACGTCAATCTTCAATCAATGTAAATATGTAAATGTCCCTGGGATTACTTCCGGGGTTTACTCTGGGTTTACTAGAGCAGACCCAGAGTAAACTCCAAGTAAACCCAGAGTAGACCCAAAGTAAACCCAGAGAGTAAACCCCGATCAGAAGTAGACACCTGACACAGACGCTACATGTGTATTTGGAATATACAAGGGGTGGGAATTACAAGCAGTAAGATAATTAGACAAATGACGGATCTGCTTCACATTTCAATGTTTAAAGAGGACCCCAAAAGCAAACCGCGAGTAAATCCAACGTAAACCCTGAGTGAACCCCAAGTAAATCCCAACTGGACACAAATTTTCAAAAAGTAAACCCAAGTAAACCCCGAAAGTAAACCGTGGGTTTAGTTGGGGTTTACTCTGGTGTTAGGTTGGGTCTGATCGGTACTGTATATACTGTAGAAGTTAGGTTGGGTCTGATCGGCACTGTATATACTGTAGGTGTTAGGTTGGGTCTGATCGGTACTGTATA
>WFKH01008130.1:0-14080 GCA_016163765.1 Magallana hongkongensis
CCCTACAAAGTTTATATCAGAGGCATGTCATAAATTATTACCTTGGTCAATAACTAGGCCTTTTATTGCCCCCAGGACTCGACGTAGTAAACTTTAATCTTGACTGAAACTATTTTACAAGCGGTGCTTTGATTGTGCAATTTTAGAAGTACTTTAAAATCTTGCTTTTCTTTTGCTTTTCAATACTGTTCAAAGAAATAACATTTTTAAATAAATTTTTTCATGTAGTTATAGTTCAAGAAAACAAAGTGCCTGTTATTAAAATATATTCATCTGTGTGCTCAATTGTACATTGTTAAGTGATCTTATTTAAAAAGATGCAGCATAAGGATAATATGAATTATCAAAAAGAGACATCCATTTTTTAAAACATGGAATTTATGTGTATAATTAAAAGAATTACCATGGATTCTTTTGTAAAAACATTAAAACGGTCAATAATGAGATATGATCAATTTTACCTTTATAAATAAGAGTCATTGTTTAAAATATGGAATTAATGTGTTTAATTGAAAAAAATAACATGAATGTTTTGCAAAAACCTTTAAAAATGACAATAATGATAGATTCTTAATGATTCTAATTGTTTCCATAGCTGGTTAATAAATAGATTTACGATTAGAATGATAATCCGCTAATTTGACAACATATGGTTTTGAATAGATTTCAGACTGTGTTTTCATTTCTATCTCCTTTTTTCATGTAAAAGGAGTGTAGCGAGGTCATATGCAGGTATCCCTATTATTTTATATATTAAATGTTGAATGGGAGATAATTCTGTATACTCCAGAACTGTAGTTTGGAAAATATGTAGGCCTCCTGAGTAAACTGTTGACTGTTTACGCCAAATCTCCTCTTACTTTAGATCCCGAAACCGGGTCAACATTTGGGGGGCTCGTCTGGGATAGATCATAGAGGAGAATGGCCCTGTCAAAGGACATGCTTCTCACGAAAAGCAAGTTGTTCTTGGCATCTGCTGACACATTGAAAGAGCTGTTGGAATTGCTCGGTCAACAACCCAAAAAACTGACCAAGTGAAGTTAGCCATAGAAATTCTTGGCAGATCAGGGCTGGAGAGGTGTCCGGGACCTCCTTATTAGCATTAAAGCTGTCCTTGGAACCTACCATAGTGAAAACGAAGAAAGAGAAAGATAAGTTAGGACAGAGTGTTAACACAGTGAACAGTGTCAAGGTGCATAAAGACTTCAAGGTGTCAGGACAAATCGACAGTAAGTCAGGTATTTCCTATACTAGCTTCATCCTTTAGATTGAGGACGGACTTAAAAAGGGACGGAAGACGATATTATCGATGGAGTTATACGAGCCGCCATCCCTTCTTCCAGTTTGAGGAACTACTTAGATAGACGACAGGATTTACATGTATCCCTGGCAACTCTACGAGGAATTCTCAGAGCACACTACTGTAAAAAAGATTATACAGAACTTAATACGGAATTGGCCAGCTCTGTCCAGTCAAGTAAGGAAACAAGTAGCGAGTTCCTCATGCGTAGTAATAAAACAAGATTCTATTTGCCTCGCTTGAAAACGGTGATAAATTGAAGTATAGTCCCAAGTAAGTATATAAACTTTTTGCGAGGACAGTGCAAACGGGATTCTGCGATCAGATTCTGAGGCAGGAAATGAAGGTCATCCTTGCAGATAGCAACAAGACAGATGCTGAGTTGTTAGATGAATTAAATAAAATTGTTCGTCGGGAAAATGAAAACTAACAAAATATCAGGAAGAATGTTGTCTCTTCTGTGCGGAGTGAGGATGCTGCTGTCAACAGGGAAGTTCTGGATGAGATTAAAGCTCTGAAGATGGAGGTCGCACAACTGAAGGGTTGTATACTCAGCAGACAGCTTCTAACTCCGAAGTAGAACCACGGAGCGTAAGACAAGTAATAGGATGTCGTGGATGCAGACAAAGGAGGTCGCGTTGCTACTATTGTTAGACCTGTGGATCCGATTGACACCTGCAGCGCAACTGCCCCAACCAATCGAAGTCGTCCGCCGAGTCTGGTCATTCGGGAAACGAAACGAACGTTAGAGGGACATCGCAGGCCCCAGTTATTAGCAGACAGTCCCAACTGTATGAACTGTAACACGTACATATGGATGTTGCATTGTGTTGTAGTGTATGCCATAGTTACTATTGCTCCAAGTCTTGTCAAGAAAATCACTGGGCACAACATAAATTGATGTGTAACTCTATCAAATTTATGTCAAGAAAATTCTATCAGTGTGTTGATGTGCATTTTAATGAGATTAAGGGCTCTGTTTTGATGTTAGCCCTGGTTTTGTGCAGATTGTTAGCAAACCGTGCCTAGTTACTTGGGAAATTGAAGACCATTATTGAGATGCTTTATGGAATACAGGTGCCCAGGTAACTCTTATTCACCTCAGTGATGTAAAGAAAAAGTGAGAATGTTAGTAATGTAGTCAAAAGAAATTTTTCATTGTCATCAGCGTATTCCTATTGATGATATTTTGTACCTAAATGTTGCATTGTCAGGCCAAACTCTTAAGGTTCTATTATTGATCGCCAATGACTATGTGTCAGGCATGAGTGAGCCTATGTTTGGCTACAATGTTATTCAAGAAAGAAACAATTTAAGAATTGTTTTCGTGACAATGAATTACATGTCAAGAGTAACAAGCTTGTCAAGGAAATGAATGAAACATCTTACTTTATTGGTAACCTTCGAGTTGGTCGGCAGAACCTGAAGATTTCAAAGCAAACGTCCACCACAGCTTCAGTATTCCTAAAGGGAAAACACTACCCACAAGACACGACAGCTGTGTTCCTACCCATAGAGATGGAAGGTGATGATATTCTATTGGAGGAAACAGTAGTCAGAACTGGTCCTAAGTGCAATGTGAAACTGGTGATAACGACAGAAACAACCGGATATCATGCCAAAAGGGAAACTTCTCGGCAGCCTTCATCGAGTAGCCTCGGTGCTACATACAGGCAGTATTGACAATAGAACCGTGGAATTGGGAAACGAGGAGGATTTACAGGATGATGAACCTGAATTCCGAGACCCATCAGTAAATTGGACGTAGCTGTACTCTCAACAGCTGAAGTCGACAAAGTGAGGAAACTTCTACGGAATGAATGTGCGACATTTACTCGTGATGATAATGAAATTGGTTGTGCAGATGGACTTTAGATCCCAATCGAACTGAAAGACCAAGTGCCTGTCCATAGTTCATATATGGCTGTCCCGAAACCACTTCTATATGAGGTCAAGGAATATGTCAACAATTTGCTGAGTAAACAGTGGATTCGTAAGTCAACAACACAGTATACCAGTCCAGTCGTTTGTGTTCGTAAACGGAACGCTTCGTCGATGCGTGAACTACCGTCGACTTAACGCAAAGACTATTCGGATTTCCAAATCAACATTCTAATTCTTGGGTGCAAGATGCGTTAGACTCGTTGGGTGACAGCAAGTGGTTTTCATTACAGGACCAGAGCAAAGCTTAACACCATACAAGAAAATTGTCGCAAATACACTGCTTTTTCTACACCGTAGGGACAGTTGAAATGGAACAGAATTCTGTTTTGATTGACGGGAGCACCTGGTGTCTACCAGGCGTACATAAACGACACACTCGAAGGCCCCCGGATACTTTTTTTCTACCATACCTGGACGATATTCCGGTGTACAGCAAGAGTTTCGATAATCACTTACAACTCTTGACTTAAATAAAAAGGACTCAAATTGAAACCAAGCATGTCATCTGTTTCAGAAAAGTGTATATTACCTTGGACACCTGATCACAACAAAGGGTCACACTTTTGATCCTGCAGATACAGAAGCTGTAAACAAACTACGAGAGAAAAAGCCGAAGATGATTGGTGAAGTCAGACAGCTGATGGGATTCATTGGTATCAACAAAGGATACAGTCTTAAATTTTCCCGAAGAGCTAAGCCAATCTATTATCTACTTTAGGATGAGGCTGAGCCTTAAAAGAAACAAAGGGGAATTAAAGACCAGAGAAATTCTAATGTCTCCATTTCATGGACAGCTAAGCATGAATTGAAACAAGATGAGTTGATTGATTTGCTTCTTTTACCTCCAGTGATGGCTTACCCCAAGTTTGATGAGCCCTATGTACTTCATATTGATGTTTGATATTTGGTGCTACCTTGTATCAGCGTCAGTCATTAGGGATGTTAGGAGTGATTGCATATGGGTCAAGGACTTTAACACCGGCTGAGAAGAATTACTATATGCACTCAGAAAATCTCGAGTTCTTAGCATCGAAGTGGGGGTTAACTAAGCGGTTCCGCACATATGCACACTACTTTGATGTTTTCAGTGTATACAACCCACTACAGTATTTCTATACTGTGCCAAAGTGGGACGCCACACGACTCGGGTGGTTTTCTTCACTAGCTGAATTCAACTTTAAGGTTCATTATAAATCTGGACGACTGAATAGTTACGCGGATGGGTTAAGCCGCATGCCCTTAGATATTGAACCCTATACGCAACAGTACACGGAGGAATGTTCTCAAGACATGATTGACTCTGCGCTCAACGCTATGAGGGACATGGAACCTACCAGACTGTGTTGGCTAAGGCAGCAAGGGCCTAAGAAGATATTTTACTGGCGCAGACCAACGTGAAACCATTTGATCAAGATGCTTCAAGGAAACTGCAGTTACTGAACACGGACCTCCAGATGGTAATAAGCTAGGTAAAGAAGGGAAGGAAGCCCTCCAGATCTGAGCGGAGTGAGTTAACTGCTGAAGTACAACTACTCCTACGAGAATGGTCCGGATTAAGAGTTGAAGATGGAGAGTCACTACCCCGTGAAGGAGAAGTGTATCAACTCGTACTTCCATGGAAGCAGATCCCTATTGTTCTCTACCATTTACACGATGAGATGGGACACATTGGAGTTGACAGAGTGTTTGCCTCGGTTCAAGACCATTACTTTTGGCCCCGCATGTATAGAGATGTGGAAAAGTACGTCACACAGGAGTGTAATTGTCTGAAGAGCAAGAAGCCAAATAGGACAGACCGTCCCCCTAAGTCTCATTTGTGACACACAACCACTGGAACTGATCTTTATTGATTCCTTCACTTGGAAAAATCAAAAGGTGGCTACGAGTACATATTTTTCTTTATTTCTCTAAAATTTATATATATTGTTGATATTTCGTAATTTTAAATAGAGGATGCAATTCAGAGGCAAATATAAGAGCGAACTGAAAGCGGTGTTAAAAATGGTCCAGGTCCTTGTTTGAATTTGATAAAACGAACAAGCTTCCAGCCGGATTAGGATTAATAGATATTTTACGACTATACATTGATGATACCATGTACAAGTACAGTGATGAAACCAACTACACGAATGCTTCTCATATGGTAAATAAAAAATATATTGTTATTTCTAAAAACTGCATAACATAATCACTATCTTTGGCCTTAGTGAACTCCAAGACACTTAAATATCTGCTTTAGTCTCATAGATGAACCATTAAAAATGTAGGTTTAATTTTGAGTAGCATTCCGTATTTCTTCATTTCTACTCATTTGCTTAGAAAAGAAACATGTTTGAGGTAATGCCTTTTGTAATCACTTAGAACTGCGCAGCTGCAGACTGAAATTGAACATTTGAATAAATCAGAAACCAGACAAGATTCCTTCCTGCTTACAAAATAAAAAAAAGAAGACTTACAGTCTGACCAACAGACAGGTACATGTAGTAAACATAATTACCATCAACATCTCATGAAGGACTCAACTGGGGATTTTACTGAAAATGATTCGAATTGATTTTTCCTAATCGCTTCAAGATGTTAAAATATTTGTTAGATAATACATCCCTTTTAACTTATCATAGTTATGGTTATTGTTGTTCAGATGAGTGATGTGACCCCTTGGTCTAATGTTTTAGTTCAAAATTTTCCATTTATTACTATTCAATAATGAATAATTAAAACATTCAATGTACTATGTACATATATAAACTAGATGCTGTCATTAGACAGTAATACCCGCACCAAGTGTTTGCCCCTTAATAACACTGTTTTGTACCAGTTTTAGACAGTAAAAAACGAAGGATACATGCAATTTCCGGTAATTTTTTAAAACTATAATTTTCATAAATTGAGATCCCATCCCATAATACACATGAGCGGCCCTTTATGTACAATTTGGGGTTGAACTTTTTGCATGTGAATTTTAAGTTAATCAAAAATCTTAACATTTCATGTCATAGAAAGTATATGGTCTATATATAATTATTAGACAAAATTGAAATTTAGGAAACCTTATTGCGCATCTATAGGACACCCCAAAACATATTCCAAGAGATTTGTCTATTGTTGAAAATGTAGGAGGAGTTCGAGGAAGAAGGTTTTTTTAAAAAAAAAAAAACCACGTCATTTTTACCAATTATTTGACCCCAAACACTACCAGAGAATTTTTGAAACCTTTTTACAAAACAACATGACACCCCCAATCAAACTCCAAGAGTTCAGTTTGCTGGTTTATAAGATGTAAGAGCAGTTTGAGAAAGTAAAACGTGACAGACGGACGGACGGACGGAACAGGGTAACAACAATATACCCGAACTTTCTTTAGAAAGTGCGGGTATAAAAATATGAATGAGCATTTATAATTTTTAATAAATAAAAAAAAAAAACTTGTACAAAACATGGATTTTGCTAATCAGTGTGAATACATTTATTTAAATATGCAGCATCTTCTCCCACAAAGCAAACACTATTACAATTACAATGAAATATTAATCATAATAATATTATTATTTCTCTAATAACATGCATGATATGATCCAATTGGATTTATAGTGATATGTGGAATCTACATAAGTTTGAAGCACTTTTAAAATTGCTATATACATTTCAGATTTTAGCAAGTCTACAACAACATACAATGTAATACATAAAAATAAGGTATTTAATACATGTCAAATATTTACTACATTTTTATATGGTACATGTTTATATTTGTTCAAGTTTTGGTAAAACTAGTACTCGTAGAGATAACAAGACTTTAAACTTAAACAAGAGGCCCATGGGGCCACATCGCTCATCTGAGCAACAGAGGCTTTATATGGGTGTTCAAAGGATATTGTGCCATATGGTCCCTCGGTAGAATAACAAAAAAGAATACCATAATTATAAAGTATCCAAATTTTACACTTATTTTCATACACTTAATCTTTGACATTGTACCTTTATGAATTACCATTTTTACCAAAAACTAGGTCCTATGCAATATATAGAGCTAAATGTTTGGTAGGGGTACACTGTTAACTTCCAATTCCCTTTATTTTAGTTCTGCCCCTCCCCCACCCCCTCACTTTATAAAGCGATCAAAATATATGAGAGGATGCACATTTTCTTCTTCAACTACTAACTAGTTATTGTATTTTATTTAAAAAAAATTCTATATGTGAAGAAAATTGTACCTCAATGCGCTCAAATTAAAAACATTCAAAAATTTATTGGTCTTCTGCATTATAAACGATCGTTGTTTACCAGGCATGAACTCGTGTGACGTTTTATAACCTAATTCTCACTTGATCGATGAATTCACTCGAATGAAAAATGTTGTCATGTGATATGTTAAAGAGCTATTATAATCAATGCATAGGCGTCGGAACTGGGGGTGGGGCTAACCCCCCCCCCCCCCCCACCATAGCCTACTCAAAACCTTTTTTTTTTTGCTTGTCCAGATTTCTGATAAGGTCTAGCCCCCATCCCCTCACCCACTTTTAATTAGCTTCCGACGCCACTGCAATGTATTGACTGGCATATCACTCTATTTTACTAAGGCCCACCTTTTATTTTCATCTTTATTCAAAAGCGATAATACATTTATCCCCGTAACAGTAATGTTTAAACTGTTTTAAAGAGGTCGTTTTTATTTAATTGTGTCTGAAAAACCATCAAAGTTGGTGTAGATTTCATATAATTCATCGTATAAGGAGGAGCTCACAATTCTGCTAGGTTTGAGTCAATTTTTTTGTTCACAAGAGTTTATTACATTCAACTTAAGATTTTTAAACTTGGTATTTCCTATTCAGCATTTAAAATGTAAATGAACAAAAGCATGGCCTCAGCTCTGTGTGTAAACATAGAATTGTGAGCAAAGCTCTATATCTTGCTAATAAATCGACTTGACACTCAAATGTGGTTAGTAAAGAGAAAATTGTAAACAATTAAAACAAAAGAAACATGCACTAAAACAAAGAAAGAGCACACGTTATTTTTCAATATATATATATATACCTATATATTTCTAGCAGCGAAAACAATCTCCGTTTAGACTGAAAATGCCGAGCATCTTAACAAAACGTTGCATTAATCAACAATTACGTAGAAATCGTACCGAATTACCAATAGAATGTATAGTATTTTATAATATGTTGTTAGTGCATCAGATTTTGCTCATTTTGTGCAGATAAACAATCAGCTGTCTGATTTACCGAAGTCTATATTTGATTCGATATGTAAAAATTCCAAAATACAGGAGATAGTTCCCCTCAAGTTAAAAAGCATAATTAACGAAAATGAAACGAAAATCAAAACAAGCTAAAACCACCGTCACAAGTTAAAATGTCATAGCATTAAAATATTTAACCTCAATTTACTTCACAAAAACGGCACAAATATATATTGGATGTTTCAAATATTCCCTTCGAACGTAAACTGTTGTACAACAAGCAAATTCATCTTTGTCAGTTTGACTCGTTTATCATGCGTCGAACATGGCTGCTTCAAACAGAACTTTCGTTTTCGATATATGAAATATCGAGCACGAAGTTAAACTGATTGACCCCCATTCTCTCTGTCGTATTAATTATTTTCGTAAATTACTCAAATTTGACAGAAAACAGAATTAGCCCATAATTTTTGCAATTTATATTTTCCTTACCATAAGGATTATCTATGCTAAATTACGTTGAATTTGACTCAGTAGTTCTTGAGAAGAAGATTTTTAAAAATGCACCCCCCTTTTTCCACAGTTTCGAAGTTTTCTCCGCTTTGAATAAAGATCGGTCTTTCATTTCTGCAATTTATATTCACTATACAATAAGGATGCTTTGTGCCAAATTTGGTTGAAATTGGCCGAGTGGTTTTAGAGAAGAAGTTCAAAATGTAAAAAGTTTACAGACGGACAGACAGACGGACGGACAGACGGACGACGGACAAAATGTGATCAGAAAAGCTCACTTGAGCTTTCAGCTCAGGTGAGCTAAAAACCATACGCATTTTTTATCCAAAATAAGTCCTTTTTTCATTTTTATTGTGCACCTTTACTATAATTCATTAAAAATTCACAACATTTAACTTATTAGGCCCTATTTACAAAATTATTTATATTATAAAAAATCTAATTTAAGATTCATTGACAATGCGTGTAACTCATGACAAATGAAAATAATTCATACAAAAATATTGAAAAGTACATTGCATTATTATATGCTTATCTTCGAGAGTTTTTCACCAATCTTCATTCCAGTCCATCACGTATGTCACTTTTTCTGGGACTCTTTTACATCCAGTCACAGAAAATATTTCCATATCTGTTGGATAATAGTTCAGTTCTTGAGCAATTTCATTGACTTTGTACTCAGGAATGTCCTCACGTTTGTAATACTTTTTTGCAACAAGAAAATCTTTTATGCATTCCTTGATGTGTTTTCTTTCCATCGGCAAAAACGGGACAAAGGCAGAGATCATGTAGTTATCTATGATATTGCTACCGTACATGCCACCTTTAAAAAAAGCATCAATATAATTTTACAAATTAACTAAAATTATAATATTTCATTGTACATGTATTTAGGTGGAATGTGACACTTAAAGATAGTTAAATGGATGAAAGTAGATTTAAATCAAGAAATGATCAGTTTTAGAATTTTAAAAAAGGTGTGATATAACGCATACCAGCGGCCCCCTTTTTACGATGGTTTATTGAAAATCTGTGTTATTTTGATAATTTTTAAACAATAGTAAATAAAATTGACTTACATTGACTAGGTCAATAGCTCGATCTGTTTTTATTGTAATGATTAACGCATTATCAATGGTGTTTTTAGACCCAGGCAGCAATATTAAAAATTTTTTTTGGTTTGTGACCCTGTCCTTTTATTAAAACACTATTCACCTGTGCACGCATAGGTTTATCAAGGTAGATGAACAAAAATACTGCCGAAACTATGCCCTTTCTACCATCCTTTCTTTCCAAGAGATTTTTCCATTAGACTTTTTTGGCGTAGCCGTAGATCATGGAAGAGAGTGTCCCTCCCCTGAGTTGGATAGTCCCCACCCCCAGATTTAAAATAGTAAATTTTTGTGCGTATGTGAGATATTTCTCACAGTTCAAGACACAATTTCCAAACTGTATAATATCTGTTTCATATCATATCGCATTATATGATCCAATAAAATCCGATAAAATTCTTTAACCCGTCATTCTATGTAAGGAACAAGGTATCAATCCTTGAATGCTAGTCGTATGAGGTGATAATTTTGGTCGGAGCGTGGTCAAAACCAATAAAGACCGAAGGGCTTTATGATAGATTTGGTCATGCCCCGACCGAAATTATCACCTCATAATTTTCAAAGATTGATTCCTTATTCCTTACATTTATATAATTTTCAGCAGCTGTTCGATTAAATATAAGAAAATTGAATTATTTATGTGATTTTCAGTTCTTTTAATTATCCAAACCCCACTTGCGCCCCAACAATACGTCATTTGAATTTATTGGACTGTACATTACAAAATCGATTCGTAGTGTTATCACAGAAAAAGACACTGAAAAATGTAAATATAATAACATAAACTATGATGCAATATTATAGGTATATGAACCACATGATATATCATACATCTACAATCACATCCATCAAGCAAGATTTAGTGAAGCTGGTCCAGGAGCTCATCTTCCTTTTTTTTTACTAAGCATCCTTGATAATGAAATTAGGGCTCTGTATCTGAAGCAAGCCTTATGTTTAAAATCCATAGTTGCACGAACCATGAAAATCTTAGTTGGTGAGAACAATCATTTCCTTCCAATATTCAATCCTGTTTTGAATTACTCGAGAAAATAAAGTCACCTCTCCTAGCAGCAGGAAAATCAAGATCAAGCTCTGTGTTTGAAAATACCTCTTTATTACGCATCAATAGTTATATTAACTGTGCACCTTAGGGGTATAGGGTAGGTAGTATAACCAGCATTTACTTCAATATGTAGCTTCAAGAATCAAATCCTCTTCGAATTGCTCAAAAATCATAAACCTGCTCAAACAACTGGAAAATCAAGATAACACTTTGTATCTGAAGTTAGTTCTGTTCCTCAGATACATAGTTTAATCAATCGTGTTAGATAAAAAAAAGTTCAGAGCAGTATTTGCCTAGAAATGTGACCTGCTACAAAAAATTAAACCTGCTCTAAAAACTTACCCTCCTCCAATATTCGGTTCGATTCGATTCAAATACAGTACTCAGATTTAACCCCAAGACTGTCAACTGCATGTGTATCACAAAACACATAATCCATCTAAGTTTGGTGAAGAAAGAGCCAATAACAACTTAGATATAGCCATCAAAGGGCAACTGCACTTAAAAAAAACCCTATACAGCATCCTAATTCCGAAACCCATTGCTCAGAATCAGCATCCAAGCATTTCAAGTGCATAAGTATCATAATATGCCTCATCCGTCCAAGTGCGGTAAAAATCGAACCAGTAATAACTTAGATATGGTCATCAAAGTTCACCTGATCTACTAACTTTACCAGCTCCAAAAACCTTAACCTTCTCCAGCATCTGAAACCTATGGCTCAGAGTAAGCAAGCTTTACTGGAAACTGTTAAATAAACAATGACCACGAGACGAAAAAACGACTATTATCTCGGTTTTGTCAACTGGTGGCCGATTTGTGATGCACATGTATCATGTTGTAAAGGACAGACTACAAATTTTCTATAATGAAAAATAACTTAACATACAATTACACAAATAAGATAAAATGAAAAACAATGAATTTGCACTAAAATAGCAAAAAACAAAACAAAAACAAAAAACAAAAACAAAACAAAAAATAGATTTTACAATGTGTGTATTTTCCAGAGAGAATGGTCACAGTATCATGCAGTAAAAACTTTAATTGTACATGACAGGTAATACCATGTAAGTCTAAAACAGACTATTCACAGGTGACCCCTCAGGTGTGAAAATCACAATTTTGGCTAGGTGGGAATAAGAAATTCAGAATTTTGGCTAAGTGGGAATAAACCACTAGAACTTTATAATATTGCGTAATTACAATAAATGTGAATAATCAATCATTTTCAAACATGGTAACATAGTATGGCTACAGAACATGGGGGGATAAGCCGAGACATACTATGTCTACAAAACAACAGCTGGGAAGTCAATAAAAATATTTCGCGGAAATTTTATTGGTCGATATAATCATAACAAAGATTTACCCATACATGTATGCAGAGAGTTTTGCCAAGGTCACCAAAAAGGGATTTCAAAATTGTTTAATATCAAGACATCAACAAAGTAATAAGATGAATTAACCCGAAAAATCGGGACTAGATAAGGAAGTTTAAACCATGTGTTTGCATAGAGTGGATCACCTTTCTATTTTGTTTAGAACGATTAATAAAAATATTGTAAAAGTCTATCTTTTTACGCCTACAAAAATATGGTACGAAGACCCAGTCTATATTACAAATTTTCTTCATGAAATTTTCGAGATTATTTTATACATGTTTAGAGCCCAAATATAAAAAAACTGTATTGCTATTCAAAACACTATGATTGTGTGATTTCGTGGTGAAATGGTTAAAGAGGAGCTCTTGAAAATAAGCACGATGAAGCGATTGTTCAAATCATGCTTGCGCTGGTTCTTTTAAAAAATTTATTTCATATTCAATATGTATTCATTGAGGTCTTCCGTTACAAAAGAAGACCTTATAGTGATTGTAATGTTTTTTTATTATTATTAAGGTCTTCCGTTTTCCAACGGAAGCCCTTATTGTTTTCGTTCGGTTTCTTTTTCCCTATTATTAAGGTCTTCCGTTTCCAACGGAAGACCTTATTGTTTTTGTTCGGTTTCTTCTTCCCTATTATTATTATTATTATTAGAGTCTTCCGTTTCCTCTTGTCATTCTACGATTTCTTCTTATTATTATTATTCTTTTTCTTTATTTTTCTGACATTTTTGAAGCTTCACAGAGAGCGCAGCTCGCCGGCGCGCTGCGCTGGCGAGCAAAGCGAGCTCTACCGGCAAGGCGTGTGTGAATATAAAATTCGTAGAAAATTCGGACTAGTTCCACATTGATTCAACGGATTTTTTTGGCGTCATTTACTGAGACCAGTAATGCTCTGTTTTTATCGGACCAGCAGTTCCCTGTAAGTATGGTTTCCCATTTCACGCACTCACGAGAACAAGATAAAACTAATTAAAGACTATGTACATGCATTGTAAATATACTGCTGACACAACGTAATTCCATTACATAAGACTGACGAAGTTATCGTCCTTTAACCTCTGTACACTTTCAAATGCAATCGAGTGACGTCACAATGGATTTCTTACACATTGATCCGACAGAATTTTTCGGCGTCAGTAAATTTCGACCCACAATGCAATTCCAAGCATTGCAAATGGCGTTCTCACGTTCTCGCGAGAATCAAAGTAAAACTTTTGAGAAACAGATAAAATGTGTAATTTCAAGAACATCATGCTTTTAAGTAAATAAAACAGTATACTTCGCGTAGTTTTATTTTTCAGGGTAGTTTTTAAAGAGACAGACGACACTTAACCGACGTGAACTTTGACGTCACAGGAAGGGGAAATTACTCTAACTAGTTATTGTAAATCTGCTGAAATATTACCAAAATCCCAAAATCTTGCAAAGCTAACGAATGGGGACATTTCTTCAGAGGTAGGAAACAGTTGTAACTTGCTCTCATTTGGATGAATGCTCACATTTATTTTATTTACTATATTTACGGTAATTTCCAGGAACGTTTTTTAAAAGGGGGGGGGGGGGGGGGGGG
>WFKH01008131.1:0-14093 GCA_016163765.1 Magallana hongkongensis
CCCTACAAAGTTTATATCAGAGGCATGTCATAAATTATTACCTTGGTTAATAACTAGGCCTTTTATTGCCCCCAGGACTCGACGTAGTAAACTTTAATCTTGACTGAAACTATTTTACAAGCGGTGCTTTGATTGTGCAATTTTAGAAGTACTTTAAAATCTTGCTTTTCTTTTGCTTTTCAATACTGTTCAAAGAAATAACATTTTTAAATAAATTTTTTCATGTAGTTATAGTTCAAGAAAACAAAGTGCCTGTTATTAAAATATATTCATCTGTGTGCTCAATTGTACATTGTTAAGTGATCTTATTTAAAAAGATGCAGCATAAGGATAATATGAATTATCAAAAAGAGACATCCATTTTTTAAAACATGGAATTTATGTGTATAATTAAAAGAATTACCATGGATTCTTTTGTAAAAACATTAAAACGGTCAATAATGAGATATGATCAATTTTACCTTTATAAATAAGAGTCATTGTTTAAAATATGGAATTAATGTGTTTAATTGAAAAAAATAACATGAATGTTTTGCAAAAACCTTTAAAAATGACAATAATGATAGATTCTTAATGATTCTAATTGTTTCCATAGCTGGTTAATAAATAGATTTACGATTAGAATGATAATCCGCTAATTTGACAACATATGGTTTTGAATAGATTTCAGACTGTGTTTTCATTTCTATCTCCTTTTTTCATGTAAAAGGAGTGTAGCGAGGTCATATGCAGGTATCCCTATTATTTTATATATTAAATGTTGAATGGGAGATAATTCTGTATACTCCAGAACTGTAGTTTGGAAAATATGTAGGCCTCCTGAGTAAACTGTTGACTGTTTACGCCAAATCTCCTCTTACTTTAGATCCCGAAACCGGGTCAACATTTGGGGGGCTCGTCTGGGATAGATCATAGAGGAGAATGGCCCTGTCAAAGGACATGCTTCTCACGAAAAGCAAGTTGTTCTTGGCATCTGCTGACACATTGAAAGAGCTGTTGGAATTGCTCGGTCAACAACCCAAAAAACTGACCAAGTGAAGTTAGCCATAGAAATTCTTGGCAGATCAGGGCTGGAGAGGTGTCCGGGACCTCCTTATTAGCATTAAAGCTGTCCTTGGAACCTACCATAGTGAAAACGAAGAAAGAGAAAGATAAGTTAGGACAGAGTGTTAACACAGTGAACAGTGTCAAGGTGCATAAAGACTTCAAGGTGTCAGGACAAATCGACAGTAAGTCAGGTATTTCCTATACTAGCTTCATCCTTTAGATTGAGGACGGACTTAAAAAGGGACGGAAGACGATATTATCGATGGAGTTATACGAGCCGCCATCCCTTCTTCCAGTTTGAGGAACTACTTAGATAGACGACAGGATTTACATGTATCCCTGGCAACTCTACGAGGAATTCTCAGAGCACACTACTGTAAAAAAGATTATACAGAACTTAATACGGAATTGGCCAGCTCTGTCCAGTCAAGTAAGGAAACAAGTAGTGAGTTCCTCATGCGTAGTAATAAAACAAGATTCTATTTGCCTCGCTTGAAAACGGTGATAAATTGAAGTATAGTCCCAAGTAAGTATATAAACTTTTTGCGAGGACAGTGCAAACGGGATTCTGCGATCAGATTCTGAGGCAGGAAATGAAGGTCATCCTTGCAGATAGCAACAAGACAGATGCTGAGTTGTTAGATGAATTAAATAAAATTGTTCGTCGGGAAAATGAAAACTAACAAAATATCAGGAAGAATGTTGTCTCTTCTGTGCGGAGTGAGGATGCTGCTGTCAACAGGGAAGTTCTGGATGAGATTAAAGCTCTGAAGATGGAGGTCGCACAACTGAAGGGTTGTATACTCAGCAGACAGCTTCTAACTCCGAAGTAGAACCACGGAGCGTAAGACAAGTAATAGGATGTCGTGGATGCAGACAAAGGAGGTCGCGTTGCTACTATTGTTAGACCTGTGGATCCGATTGACACCTGCAGCGCAACTGCCCCAACCAATCGAAGTCGTCCGCCGAGTCTGGTCATTCGGGAAACGAAACGAACGTTAGAGGGACATCGCAGGCCCCAGTTATTAGCAGACAGTCCCAACTGTATGAACTGTAACACGTACATATGGATGTTGCATTGTGTTGTAGTGTATGCCATAGTTACTATTGCTCCAAGTCTTGTCAAGAAAATCACTGGGCACAACATAAATTGATGTGTAACTCTATCAAATTTATGTCAAGAAAATTCTATCAGTGTGTTGATGTGCATTTTAATGAGATTAAGGGCTCTGTTTTGATGTTAGCCCTGGTTTTGTGCAGATTGTTAGCAAACCGTGCCTAGTTACTTGGGAAATTGAAGACCATTATTGAGATGCTTTATGGAATACAGGTGCCCAGGTAACTCTTATTCACCTCAGTGATGTAAAGAAAAAGTGAGAATGTTAGTAATGTAGTCAAAAGAAATTTTTCATTGTCATCAGCGTATTCCTATTGATGATATTTTGTACCTAAATGTTGCATTGTCAGGCCAAACTCTTAAGGTTCTATTATTGATCGCCAATGACTATGTGTCAGGCATGAGTGAGCCTATGTTTGGCTACAATGTTATTCAAGAAAGAAACAATTTAAGAATTGTTTTCGTGACAATGAATTACATGTCAAGAGTAACAAGCTTGTCAAGGAAATGAATGAAACATCTTACTTTATTGGTAACCTTCGAGTTGGTCGGCAGAACCTGAAGATTTCAAAGCAAACGTCCACCACAGCTTCAGTATTCCTAAAGGGAAAACACTACCCACAAGACACGACAGCTGTGTTCCTACCCATAGAGATGGAAGGTGATGATATTCTATTGGAGGAAACAGTAGTCAGAACTGGTCCTAAGTGCAATGTGAAACTGGTGATAACGACAGAAACAACCGGATATCATGCCAAAAGGGAAACTTCTCGGCAGCCTTCATCGAGTAGCCTCGGTGCTACATACAGGCAGTATTGACAATAGAACCGTGGAATTGGGAAACGAGGAGGATTTACAGGATGATGAACCTGAATTCCGAGACCCATCAGTAAATTGGACGTAGCTGTACTCTCAACAGCTGAAGTCGACAAAGTGAGGAAACTTCTACGGAATGAATGTGCGACATTTACTCGTGATGATAATGAAATTGGTTGTGCAGATGGACTTTAGATCCCAATCGAACTGAAAGACCAAGTGCCTGTCCATAGTTCATATATGGCTGTCCCGAAACCACTTCTATATGAGGTCAAGGAATATGTCAACAATTTGCTGAGTAAACAGTGGATTCGTAAGTCAACAACACAGTATACCAGTCCAGTCGTTTGTGTTCGTAAACGGAACGCTTCGTCGATGCGTGAACTACCGTCGACTTAACGCAAAGACTATTCGGATTTCCAAATCAACATTCTAATTCTTGGGTGCAAGATGCGTTAGACTCGTTGGGTGACAGCAAGTGGTTTTCATTACAGGACCAGAGCAAAGCTTAACACCATACAAGAAAATTGTCGCAAATACACTGCTTTTTCTACACCGTAGGGACAGTTGAAATGGAACAGAATTCTGTTTTGATTGACGGGAGCACCTGGTGTCTACCAGGCGTACATAAACGACACACTCGAAGGCCCCCGGATACTTTTTTTCTACCATACCTGGACGATATTCCGGTGTACAGCAAGAGTTTCGATAATCACTTACAACTCCTGACTTAAATAAAAAGGACTCAAATTGAAACCAAGCATGTCATCTGTTTCAGAAAAGTGTATATTACCTTGGACACCTGATCACAACAAAGGGTCACACTTTTGATCCTGCAGATACAGAAGCTGTAAACAAACTACGAGAGAAAAAGCCGAAGATGATTGGTGAAGTCAGACAGCTGATGGGATTCATTGGTATCAACAAAGGATACAGTCTTAAATTTTCCCGAAGAGCTAAGCCAATCTATTATCTACTTTAGGATGAGGCTGAGCCTTAAAAGAAACAAAGGGGAATTAAAGACCAGAGAAATTCTAATGTCTCCATTTCATGGACAGCTAAGCATGAATTGAAACAAGATGAGTTGATTGATTTGCTTCTTTTACCTCCAGTGATGGCTTACCCCAAGTTTGATGAGCCCTATGTACTTCATATTGATGTTTGATATTTGGTGCTACCTTGTATCAGCGTCAGTCATTAGGGATGTTAGGAGTGATTGCATATGGGTCAAGGACTTTAACACCGGCTGAGAAGAATTACTATATGCACTCAGAAAATCTCGAGTTCTTAGCATCGAAGTGGGGGTTAACTAAGCGGTTCCGCACATATGCACACTACTTTGATGTTTTCAGTGTATACAACCCACTACAGTATTTCTATACTGTGCCAAAGTGGGACGCCACACGACTCGGGTGGTTTTCTTCACTAGCTGAATTCAACTTTAAGGTTCATTATAAATCTGGACGACTGAATAGTTACGCGGATGGGTTAAGCCGCATGCCCTTAGATATTGAACCCTATACGCAACAGTACACGGAGGAATGTTCTCAAGACATGATTGACTCTGCGCTCAACGCTATGAGGGACATGGAACCTACCAGACTGTGTTGGCTAAGGCAGCAAGGGCCTAGAAGATATTTTACTGGCGCAGACCAACGTGAAACCATTTGATCAAGATGCTTCAAGGAAACTGCAGTTACTGAACACGGACCTCCAGATGGTAATAAGCTAGGTAAAGAAGGGAAGGAAGCCCTCCAGATCTGAGCGGAGTGAGTTAACTGCTGAAGTACAACTACTCCTACGAGAATGGTCCGGATTAAGAGTTGAAGATGGAGAGTCACTACCCCGTGAAGGAGAAGTGTATCAACTCGTACTTCCATGGAAGCAGATCCCTATTGTTCTCTACCATTTACACGATGAGATGGGACACATTGGAGTTGACAGAGTGTTTGCCTCGGTTCAAGACCATTACTTTTGGCCCCGCATGTATAGAGATGTGGAAAAGTACGTCACACAGGAGTGTAATTGTCTGAAGAGCAAGAAGCCAAATAGGACAGACCGTCCCCCTAAGTCTCATTTGTGACACACAACCACTGGAACTGATCTTTATTGATTCCTTCACTTGGAAAAATCAAAAGGTGGCTACGAGTACATATTTTTCTTTATTTCTCTAAAATTTATATATATTGTTGATATTTCGTAATTTTAAATAGAGGATGCAATTCAGAGGCAAATATAAGAGCGAACTGAAAGCGGTGTTAAAAATGGTCCAGGTCCTTGTTTGAATTTGATAAAACGAACAAGCTTCCAGCCGGATTAGGATTAATAGATATTTTACGACTATACATTGATGATACCATGTACAAGTACAGTGATGAAACCAACTACACGAATGCTTCTCATATGGTAAATAAAAAATATATTGTTATTTCTAAAAACTGCATAACATAATCACTATCTTTGGCCTTAGTGAACTCCAAGACACTTAAATATCTGCTTTAGTCTCATAGATGAACCATTAAAAATGTAGGTTTAATTTTGAGTAGCATTCCGTATTTCTTCATTTCTACTCATTTGCTTAGAAAAGAAACATGTTTGAGGTAATGCCTTTTGTAATCACTTAGAACTGCGCAGCTGCAGACTGAAATTGAACATTTGAATAAATCAGAAACCAGACAAGATTCCTTCCTGCTTACAAAATAAAAAAAAAGAAGACTTACAGTCTGACCAACAGACAGGTACATGTAGTAAACATAATTACCATCAACATCTCATGAAGGACTCAACTGGGGATTTTACTGAAAATGATTCGAATTGATTTTTCCTAATCGCTTCAAGATGTTAAAATATTTGTTAGATAATACATCCCTTTTAACTTATCATAGTTATGGTTATTGTTGTTCAGATGAGTGATGTGACCCCTTGGTCTAATGTTTTAGTTCAAAATTTTCCATTTATTACTATTCAATAATGAATAATTAAAACATTCAATGTACTATGTACATATATAAACTAGATGCTGTCATTAGACAGTAATACCCGCACCAAGTGTTTGCCCCTTAATAACACTGTTTTGTACCAGTTTTAGACAGTAAAAAACGAAGGATACATGCAATTTCCGGTAATTTTTTAAAACTATAATTTTCATAAATTGAGATCCCATCCCATAATACACATGAGCGGCCCTTTATGTACAATTTGGGGTTGAACTTTTTGCATGTGAATTTTAAGTTAATCAAAAATCTTAACATTTCATGTCATAGAAAGTATATGGTCTATATATAATTATTAGACAAAATTGAAATTTAGGAAACCTTATTGCGCATCTATAGGACACCCCAAAACATATTCCAAGAGATTTGTCTATTGTTGAAAATGTAGGAGGAGTTCGAGGAAGAAGGTTTTTTTAAAAAAAAAAAAACCACGTCATTTTTACCAATTATTTGACCCCAAACACTACCAGAGAATTTTTGAAACCTTTTTACAAAACAACATGACACCCCCAATCAAACTCCAAGAGTTCAGTTTGCTGGTTTATAAGATGTAAGAGCAGTTTGAGAAAGTAAAACGTGACAGACGGACGGACGGACGGAACAGGGTAACAACAATATACCCGAACTTTCTTTAGAAAGTGCGGGTATAAAAATATGAATGAGCATTTATAATTTTTAATAAATAAAAAAAAAAACTTGTACAAAACATGGATTTTGCTAATCAGTGTGAATACATTTATTTAAATATGCAGCATCTTCTCCCACAAAGCAAACACTATTACAATTACAATGAAATATTAATCATAATAATATTATTATTTCTCTAATAACATGCATGATATGATCCAATTGGATTTATAGTGATATGTGGAATCTACATAAGTTTGAAGCACTTTTAAAATTGCTATATACATTTCAGATTTTAGCAAGTCTACAACAACATACAATGTAATACATAAAAATAAGGTATTTAATACATGTCAAATATTTACTACATTTTTATATTGTACATGTTTATATTTGTTCAAGTTTTGGTAAAACTAGTACTCGTAGAGATAACAAGACTTTAAACTTAAACAAGAGGCCCATGGGGCCACATCGCTCATCTGAGCAACAGAGGCTTTATATGGGTGTTCAAAGGATATTGTGCCATATGGTCCCTCGGTAGAATAACAAAAAAGAATACCATAATTATAAAGTATCCAAATTTTACACTTATTTTCATACACTTAATCTTTGACATTGTACCTTTATGAATTACCATTTTTACCAAAAACTAGGTCCTATGCAATATATAGAACTAAATGTTTGGTAGGGGTACACTGTTAACTTCCAATTCCCTTTATTTTAGTTCTGCCCCTCCCCCACCCCCTCACTTTATAAAGCGATCAAAATATATGAGAGGATGCACATTTTCTTCTTCAACTACTAACTAGTTATTGTATTTTATTTAAAAAAAATTCTATATGTGAAGAAAATTGTACCTCAATGCGCTCAAATTAAAAACATTCAAAAATTTATTGGTCTTCTGCATTATAAACGATCGTTGTTTACCAGGCATGAACTCGTGTGACGTTTTATAACCTAATTCTCACTTGATCGATGAATTCACTCGAATGAAAAATGTTGTCATGTGATATGTTAAAGAGCTATTATAATCAATGCATAGGCGTCGGAACTGGGGGTGGGGCTAACCCCCCCCCCCCCCCCACCATAGCCTACTCAAAACCTTTTTTTTTTTGCTTGTCCAGATTTCTGATAAGGTCTAGCCCCCATCCCCTCACCCACTTTTAATTAGCTTCCGACGCCACTGCAATGTATTGACTGGCATATCACTCTATTTTACTAAGGCCCACCTTTTATTTTCATCTTTATTCAAAAGCGATAATACATTTATCCCCGTAACAGTAATGTTTAAACTGTTTTAAAGAGGTCGTTTTTATTTAATTGTGTCTGAAAAACCATCAAAGTTGGTGTAGATTTCATATAATTCATCGTATAAGGAGGAGCTCACAATTCTGCTAGGTTTGAGTCAATTTTTTTGTTCACAAGAGTTTATTACATTCAACTTAAGATTTTTAAACTTGGTATTTCCTATTCAGCATTTAAAATGTAAATGAACAAAAGCATGGCCTCAGCTCTGTGTGTAAACATAGAATTGTGAGCAAAGCTCTATATCTTGCTAATAAATCGACTTGACACTCAAATGTGGTTAGTAAAGAGAAAATTGTAAACAATTAAAACAAAAGAAACATGCACTAAAACAAAGAAAGAGCACACGTTATTTTTCAATATATATATATATACCTATATATTTCTAGCAGCGAAAACAATCTCCGTTTAGACTGAAAATGCCGAGCATCTTAACAAAACGTTGCATTAATCAACAATTACGTAGAAATCGTACCGAATTACCAATAGAATGTATAGTATTTTATAATATGTTGTTAGTGCATCAGATTTTGCTCATTTTGTGCAGATAAACAATCAGCTGTCTGATTTACCGAAGTCTATATTTGATTCGATATGTAAAAATTCCAAAATTCAGGAGATAGTTCCCCTCAAGTTAAAAAGCATAATTAACGAAAATGAAACGAAAATCAAAACAAGCTAAAACCACCGTCACAAGTTAAAATGTCATAGCATTAAAATATTTAACCTCAATTTACTTCACAAAAACGGCACAAATATATATTGGATGTTTCAAATATTCCCTTCGAACGTAAACTGTTGTACAACAAGCAAATTCATCTTTGTCAGTTTGACTCGTTTATCATGCGTCGAACATGGCTGCTTCAAACAGAACTTTCGTTTTCGATATATGAAATATCGAGCACGAAGTTAAACTGATTGACCCCCATTCTCTCTGTCGTATTAATTATTTTCGTAAATTACTCAAATTTGACAGAAAACAGAATTAGCCCATAATTTTTGCAATTTATATTTTCCTTACCATAAGGATTATCTATGCTAAATTACGTTGAATTTGACTCAGTAGTTCTTGAGAAGAAGATTTTTAAAAATGCACCCCCCTTTTTCCACAGTTTCGAAGTTTTCTCCGCTTTGAATAAAGATCGGTCTTTCATTTCTGCAATTTATATTCACTATACAATAAGGATGCTTTGTGCCAAATTTGGTTGAAATTGGCCGAGTGGTTTTAGAGAAGAAGTTCAAAATGTAAAAAGTTTACAGACGGACAGACAGACGGACGGACAGACGGACGACGGACAAAATGTGATCAGAAAAGCTCACTTGAGCTTTCAGCTCAGGTGAGCTAAAAACCATACGCATTTTTTATCCAAAATAAGTCCTTTTTTCATTTTTATTGTGCACCTTTACTATAATTCATTAAAAATTCACAACATTTAACTTATTAGGCCCTATTTACAAAATTATTTATATTATAAAAAATCTAATTTAAGATTCATTGACAATGCGTGTAACTCATGACAAATGAAAATAATTCATACAAAAATATTGAAAAGTACATTGCATTATTATATGCTTATCTTCGAGAGTTTTTCACCAATCTTCATTCCAGTCCATCACGTATGTCACTTTTTCTGGGACTCTTTTACATCCAGTCACAGAAAATATTTCCATATCTGTTGGATAATAGTTCAGTTCTTGAGCAATTTCATTGACTTTGTACTCAGGAATGTCCTCACGTTTGTAATACTTTTTTGCAACAAGAAAATCTTTTATGCATTCCTTGATGTGTTTTCTTTCCATCGGCAAAAACGGGACAAAGGCAGAGATCATGTAGTTATCTATGATATTGCTACCGTACATGCCACCTTTAAAAAAAGCATCAATATAATTTTACAAATTAACTAAAATTATAATATTTCATTGTACATGTATTTAGGTGGAATGTGACACTTAAAGATAGTTAAATGGATGAAAGTAGATTTAAATCAAGAAATGATCAGTTTTAGAATTTTAAAAAAGGTGTGATATAACGCATACCAGCGGCCCCCTTTTTACGATGGTTTATTGAAAATCTGTGTTATTTTGATAATTTTTAAACAATAGTAAATAAAATTGACTTACATTGACTAGGTCAATAGCTCGATCTGTTTTTATTGTAATGATTAACGCATTATCAATGGTGTTTTTAGACCCAGGCAGCAATATTAAAAATTTTTTTTGGTTTGTGACCCTGTCCTTTTATTAAAACACTATTCACCTGTGCACGCATAGGTTTATCAAGGTAGATGAACAAAAATACTGCCGAAACTATGCCCTTTCTACCATCCTTTCTTTCCAAGAGATTTTTCCATTAGACTTTTTTGGCGTAGCCGTAGATCATGGAAGAGAGTGTCCCTCCCCTGAGTTGGATAGTCCCCACCCCCAGATTTAAAATAGTAAATTTTTGTGCGTATGTGAGATATTTCTCACAGTTCAAGACACAATTTCCAAACTGTATAATATCTGTTTCATATCATATCGCATTATATGATCCAATAAAATCCGATAAAATTCTTTAACCCGTCATTCTATGTAAGGAACAAGGTATCAATCCTTGAATGCTAGTCGTATGAGGTGATAATTTTGGTCGGAGCGTGGTCAAAACCAATAAAGACCGAAGGGCTTTATGATAGATTTGGTCATGCCCCGACCGAAATTATCACCTCATAATTTTCAAAGATTGATTCCTTATTCCTTACATTTATATAATTTTTAGCAGCTGTTCGATTAAATATAAGAAAATTGAATTATTTATGTGATTTTCAGTTCTTTTAATTATCCAAACCCCACTTGCGCCCCAACAATACGTCATTTGAATTTATTGGACTGTACATTACAAAATCGATTCGTAGTGTTATCACAGAAAAAGACACTGAAAAATGTAAATATAATAACATAAACTATGATGCAATATTATAGGTATATGAACCACATGATATATCATACATCTACAATCACATCCATCAAGCAAGATTTAGTGAAGCTGGTCCAGGAGCTCCTCTTCCTTTTTTTTTACTAAGCATCCTTGATAATGAAATTAGGGCTCTGTATCTGAAGCAAGCCTTATGTTTAAAATCCATAGTTGCACGAACCATGAAAATCTTAGTTGGTGAGAACAATCATTTCCTTCCAATATTCAATCCTGTTTTGAATTACTCGAGAAAATAAAGTCACCTCTCCTAGCAGCAGGAAAATCAAGATCAAGCTCTGTGTTTGAAAATACCTCTTTATTACGCATCAATAGTTATATTAACTGTGCACCTTAGGGGTATAGGGTAGGTAGTATAACCAGCATTTACTTCAATATGTAGCTTCAAGAATCAAATCCTCTTCGAATTGCTCAAAAATCATAAACCTGCTCAAACAACTGGAAAATCAAGATAACACTTTGTATCTGAAGTTAGTTCTGTTCCTCAGATACATAGTTTAATCAATCGTGTTAGATAAAAAAAAGTTCAGAGCAGTATTTGCCTAGAAATGTGACCTGCTACAAAAAATTAAACCTGCTCTAAAAACTTACCCTCCTCCAATATTCGGTTCGATTCGATTCAAATACAGTACTCAGATTTAACCCCAAGACTGTCAACTGCATGTGTATCACAAAACACATAATCCATCTAAGTTTGGTGAAGAAAGAGCCAATAACAACTTAGATATAGCCATCAAAGGGCAACTGCACTTAAAAAAAACCCTATACAGCATCCTAATTCCGAAACCCATTGCTCAGAATCAGCATCCAAGCATTTCAAGTGCATAAGTATCACAATATGCCTCATCCGTCCAAGTGCGGTAAAAATCGAACCAGTAATAACTTAGATATGGTCATCAAAGTTCACCTGATCTACTAACTTTACCAGCTCCAAAAACCTTAACCTTCTCCAGCATCTGAAACCTATGGCTCAGAGTAAGCAAGCTTTACTGGAAACTGTTAAATAAACAATGACCACGAGACGAAAAAACGACTATTATCTCGGTTTTGTCAACTGGTGGCCGATTTGTGATGCACATGTATCATGTTGTAAAGGACAGACTACAAATTTTCTATAATGAAAAATAACTTAACATACAATTACACAAATAAGATAAAATGAAAAACAATGAATTTGCACTAAAATAGCAAAAAACAAAAAAAAACAAAACAAAAACAAAAAACAAAAACAAAACAAAAAATAGATTTTACAATGTGTGTATTTTCCAGAGAGAATGGTCACAGTATCATGCAGTAAAAACTTTAATTGTACATGACAGGTAATACCATGTAAGTCTAAAACAGACTATTCACAGGTGACCCCTCAGGTGTGAAAATCACAATTTTGGCTAGGTGGGAATAAGAAATTCAGAATTTTGGCTAAGTGGGAATAAACCACTAGAACTTTATAAAATTGCGTAATTACAATAAATGTGAATAATCAATCATTTTCAAACATGGTAACATAGTATGGCTACAGAACATGGGGGGATAAGCCGAGACATACTATGTCTACAAAACAACAGCTGGGAAGTCAATAAAAATATTTCGCGGAAATTTTATTGGTCGATATAATCATAACAAAGATTTACCCATACATGTATGCAGAGAGTTTTGCCAAGGTCACCAAAAAGGGATTTCAAAATTGTTTAATATCAAGACATCAACAAAGTAATAAGATGAATTAACCCGAAAAATCGGGACTAGATAAGGAAGTTTAAACCATGTGTTTGCATAGAGTGGATCACCTTTCTATTTTGTTTAGAACGATTAATAAAAATATTGTAAAAGTCTATCTTTTTACGCCTACAAAAATATGGTACGAAGACCCAGTCTATATTACAAATTTTCTTCATGAAATTTTCGAGATTATTTTATACATGTTTAGAGCCCAAATATAAAAAAAACTGTATTGCTATTCAAAACACTATGATTGTGTGATTTCGTGGTGAAATGGTTAAAGAGGAGCTCTTGAAAATAAGCACGATGAAGCGATTGTTCAAATCATGCTTGCGCTGGTTCTTTTAAAAAATTTATTTCATATTCAATATGTATTCATTGAGGTCTTCCGTTACAAAAGAAGACCTTATAGTGATTGTAATGTTTTTTTATTATTATTATTAAGGTCTTCCGTTTTCCAACGGAAGCCCTTATTGTTTTCGTTCGGTTTCTTTTTCCCTATTATTAAGGTCTTCCGTTTCCAACGGAAGACCTTATTGTTTTTGTTCGGTTTCTTCTTCCCTATTATTATTATTATTATTAGAGTCTTCCGTTTCCTCTTGTCATTCTACGATTTCTTATTATTATTATTATTCTTTTTCTTTATTTTTCTGACTTTTTTGAAGCTTCACAGAGAGCGCAGCTCGCCGGCGCGCTGCGCTGGCGAGCAAAGCGAGCTCTACCGGCAAGGCGTGGGTGAATATAAAATTCGTAGAAAATTCGGACTAGTTCCACATTGATTCAACGGATTTTTTTGGCGTCATTTACTCAGACCAGTAATGCTCTGTTTTTATCGGACCAGCAGTTCCCTGTAAGTATGGTTTCCCATTTCACGCACTCACGAGAACAAGATAAAACTAATTAAAGACTATGTACATGCATTGTAAATATACTGCTGACACAACGTAATTCCATTACATAAGACTGACGAAGTTATCGTCCTTTAACCTCTGTACACTTTCAAATGCAATCGAGTGACGTCACAATGGATTTCTTACACATTGATCCGACAGAATTTTTCGGCGTCAGTAAATTTCGACCCACAATGCAATTCCAAGCATTGCAAATGGCGTTCTCACGTTCTCGCGAGAATCAAAGTAAAACTTTTGAGAAACAGATAAAATGTGTAATTTCAAGAACATCATGCTTTTAAGTAAATAAAACAGTATACTTCGCGTAGTTTTATTTTTCAGGGTAGTTTTTAAAGAGACAGACGACACTTAACCGACGTGAACTTTGACGTCACAGGAAGGGGAAATTACTCTAACTAGTTATTGTAAATCTGCTGAAATATTACCAAAATCCCAAAATCTTGCAAAGCTAACGAATGGGGACATTTCTTCAGAGGTAGGAAACAGTTGTAACTTGCTCTCATTTGGATGAATGCTCACATTTATTTTATTTACTATATTTACGGTAATTTCCAGGAACGTTTTTTAAAAGGGGGGGGGGGGGGGGGGGG
>WFKH01008174.1:0-24900 GCA_016163765.1 Magallana hongkongensis
TTTTTAGGTCACCTGAGTAAACTCAGGTGACCTATTGCTATCTGTTTTCGTCCGTCGTCGTGCGTCGTGCTTTAACAATTTACATTTTTAACTTCTTCTTAAAAACTACAAGGCCAATTGTTTCCATTTTTGGTGCGAAGCATCTCCATGGTAAGAGGAATGTAAATTGTGAAATTGGTGGCTCTACCACCCACAGGGTGCCACAGGTGGGGCCAAATATGCAAAAAACAGCCAAATTTTCAAAAATCTTCTTCTCTACTCCCACACGTGAGGAAAAAACTGATTGCATGGTTATGATGTCCATGAAGCCCTCTACCAAAATTGTGAAATTTATGACCCCTGGGACAGGTGTTTAGGTCCTAGGATGGGGCCAATATGGCCATATAGTAAAACTGTATTAAATCTTTGAAAATCTTCTTCTATACTCCTGTATATATTTGTGAAAAAGTAAATGCATGGATATGATGTCCATGAAGTCTTCTACCTAAATTTTGAAATTCATGACCCCTGGGACAGGGGTTTAGGCCCTAGGACGAGGCCAATATAGCCATATAGTAAAAATGTATTAAATCTTAAAAATCTTTACTCCCACACATGTGGGCAAAAAACTGAATGCATGGTTATGAACTCCTCTACCTAAATTATGAAATTCATGACCCCTAAGTCAGGGTTCAGGACCTAGCATTTGGAGAGCATTTGGAAAGAGTTGAAAGGTGGGGGGGGGGGGGGGGGGGTGAAACAGTTAATGGAGTTATTTTCCCTTGCTTCTTCCTAATGGAGTTATCTTCCTTAGCTTGTTCATATTTAGTAATTAATCATTGAATATAGAGAAATAATGAAGCTGTCCATCAAAGTTATTGATAAGATGTTGTGAAAGCATTTGAAAAGAGTTCAGGGAAGAGGATTATAACAGTTAATGGAGTTATCTTCCCTTGCTTCTTCATAATGGAGTTATCTTCCTTGGCTTGTTCATATTTAGTAATAAATCATTAAATAGAATGTAATTATAAAGTTGTATGATCAAAATAGTTATGCAAATATGTTTATCCTTTGAAACAAAAACAGTTTTTAAATTTTTTAAGATAAACAAATAGACTTGTTAATAGTAAAGTAATAAGTAGTATACAAGCCACCTTGTTTTAGTTTATCTATGAAAACATATAAACATAAAACCTATTTTGTAAGTTAACACACGTGGGATAAATAAATTGAATGGAATCTGGGCACCTCTTCTATAGTATGTCATTCACTCTGTTAAGAGCTTCAAGTCGAGGAGTCTTGTGCTAAACTATAGGGTTAAGAGTCCTTTCCAAAAGATATCAGGCAGGGAGGTGGATGTCATTACATTATTATAATCTTCTAATCCATTATGAAACACAAATGCATTTATGAGACTCCTCGACAATTTTATGTATGGGCTATGGTACTCAGGTGACCGTTAAGGCCACTTGGCCTCTTGTTGTAATAAATATAACTGTGCATCATGTTTTGAAAAAAAAATAAAATACAATATCATAGAAAGACCCACAACTGAATCTCATTATTTTCTTAATATTAAATTTGAAAAGTAGTCATTTTTGCTAAAAAAAAAAATAATAATGCTAAGCTTAATTAAATAAACAGTCTTGTATACATATTGTTGATAAATATTATTTGATAAGGTCAACAGTCAATTATTTGCACTTTATATAAAGCTTAAAAAATGAGAAAAAAAAGTATTTTACACAGTATTTCTATTAGAGTAATTAATTGCATCTAAACAGGTATTACAATTCGTTACATTATAATCAAAGCAATATTCATTGAAGAAGTATTAACATAGAAAATCAATAATTAAGGCTAGATTGATAAATTATCAAACTTATGATTTTAAACATCAATTTTTTTCATAAAATCACAATTTCAAAGTAATTTTACATTTAATTCAAAACCAGTATTAATGCATACCAACTTGTCTATTTCATTTACAGTCAAAACTGCCGAAGCGGTCACCCCTATTAAGCAGTCACCTTTCGTATGTGGTCATTTTATTTCCTCCCGATGAAAAATCCTATATAATTGCACTCTAAAGAGCGGTCACCTGTCTTACGCGGTCAGCGGTCATCGTATTTTGATCCGAAACTGTACAGTTGACATGCATTAGGTGGCCATTTTGATCGGTCACATGATTTACACCCGGGGATTTTTAAACATAGCTTCCGAATGTCGGTAATAAATGTAAACAATAATTATACGCCTGAGGCGAGAGAAACCAAATTAATCGATGTATTTATAATACTTCTCCAAATATTTCTCCAAACTTTTCTTGCGCATCATCACTTTTGTAGGTTCATCAGAATTTCTTCTATATTTCAATCAAAATGTTGAAAACTTTGTAATTGCCAAATTTCCTCCGTGAGCCTAATTACTCCTTTGGATGTTTTTCTGCCATAATTTCATTTTGGAGGGAACTTTATTGGGGCAGAGGCAATATCAAAAGGAAACTCCTTATATAAACAATATTTGTACAACAATCATAAAATAAAATAGTTATATCGTGTTTTATTGAAAAAACTAATAAATAAATTGGATAAAGAAAACATCTCTATGCAAGTGTAAAAATTCAGAGTAAATAATCATGATCGAGGTAAACCTCTATGGAACCTCTTTCACAAGTTCCCAGACTTAGTGTCTGATTTATTGACATTTGGCGGGAGGGACTCCCCACAAACCCTGTGCAGCTAAAACCGACATAGGGGTGATAGATAGTAATGTTGACCCCAATGAAGTAAAATTGTGAACTAAATTATTTTGTAACACACCTTATAATATTTTGATGTGAGAATGTTTTAAGCAATCAAAATTAAAACCATTAATTTACACTTCCTTTTGGCACCTTTGAAAAAAAAAGGTTTATACGTATAATTATAGAGAGGGGATATGGAAGAGACAAATGGCTGTACTATATTAAAAGAGACTTGACTGTACATCTGTACCCAGAGTTCCATACATTAGAACTGTGTATTCAAAAACTAACAAACTTTAAAAGTCTCTGTTTTTTTTTTTAGAATAATATGAATAATTGTAGAGTGTGTTAAACAATCTTTTCAGTTTCGTCTGCTACAAAGGAGCACGTGTAGGATGCAAGCAAGTTCTAAATTTAAACTGCTTCTTGCCATATCGGCTTAATTGCTGTAGGGGTGTAAAATTTTCTAGGTCACTCTCTGTTCTGCTGCCTGAAGACTACAGATGATATTTTCAAGAAGTTCATCCTGGTCATCACTGACCTCCTGCAACTTCATTCGCTTAGCCTGTGAAGTAGAACTTGACAGTTTCTGCTTTTTTGTGACAAAACTGGCAAAAACACCTCTAATTTGCTGATGTGTCAACCATTCACATGGACTAAAAAGTCTTTTCCCATCTGAGTCTTTTTTGATCGCATCTGCTTGCTTACTGTGTATGGGTTTGCCTTTCAACCAGTCTTTTCTCTTTCATCAAAAATCTCAAACAAAAACTTTTTCACAGCACTGGAAAATCTTGCACTTTTCTTCCTTTGTTTCAGTGCATATGCCTGTGTTTCATATGAGACTTCATCAGCCACACTCCAATCATCTGTTTCAATGCTAACACTGGGTTGCGTAGATCTGATTTTGGTACATGCCTGCACCCACATTCTTTTCGAGGTGTCCAGTATGTTGTCAGCCTCTCCATTGTCATACACATGATTACCAATAGCTAGGTGGTTTAGCAGTTGACTCTCTTTTCTGAACTCTTTAACACAATCAGGATCACAACATGACACCAAACGACTTGTAGTTTTCTTTTGTCTTGGTTTGTCAGTGGGTGGTTTGGGGTTTGCAACAATCTGTTGTTAAAAAAATAAAATATTACATGCATGTTTACTCAAATGTATAAAAATCGCAATATAAAATCGAACAATATGAAGCAAATGAAACTTTTAAGATTAAAATCTTACCATAGCTTCTTGGATGTCCACCATGTTTTTTGTAACACTTTCAAGCTTTTCGGTCTTACGGTTTTGGAGAGCAGCTTACTGCTCTCCAAAACCGTAAGACTTGAATGTCAAAATACCACTGTCCATAAAGGTGAAGTTGTTGTACTGGCTTATGGGGATCTGAAGCTGACCTGACAGTACAGGCTGGGTGCTCATATCAACATCAATGATGAAAGTGAATGTATTTCACACTCCCCCATGACTCTCAAGGGCATCTTTCATCTCAAAGACATTTGTGACATTGTTACTTTCATTGATGTAATTTAAGATGTGCATTCTACAACTCCCTGTGCGTGAGTCACACAAATCTTTGCCAGATTGTGCTTCACTAAAATTATACTCTCTGATTGTCACAAATGACTCGTTCCTTAATTTCCAAAGGCATGCCAGAAGAGGGGTACAGTGGTAGCATCCAGCATTATCAGAGCGTAAATATACTTCTCTCAGATGTGGGTGACTCTCATGAAGCATCTGCAAAATGTGGGTAAGAATTTTGGAAACTGTGAACCAACCCTGTGTTCCATTTTGAAGAAGGTGGACATAGGAAAGAATGTCTAATGGTTCATCATCTTCTGTACCATTTCTTCGTAAGAGGACACATGATACATGCCAACTGATGCCTTGCTTTCCGAACCATTCACTCTGAGTTTCTCTTAAAGGGGCATGGTGATGATATTGGTCAGTTTCTATTTTTCTGTTTTTATTAATTACAATGCTTTAGGAATGCATTTCCAATGACCAAATGAAATTGGAGAGTCAGTAGTGAAGTTATAAGCAAGATACAGGGCTCACAATTCTTTGTCATGTAAACAAGGCTCGTGCCCTGTTTCTGTTTACATTAGTTCAATATAGTGGTAAACGATCTTTTTTAAGATGATTTTTCCATCTTGTTATTCATTCTAAGCATAAATAAACAGATCCTAACGTTTACCCCATTCATTTTCGGTCTAAAACTGGAGTTTTCACTTCAACGTTCAAAATGTAAACAAAAGCTTTGTTTACATAGCAAAGAGTTGTAAGCTCTATAACTCGCTTATAACTCAACAAATAACGCCCAAATTTTGGTTGCCTATTACAAATGCCTTACTGAAGCATTGCAAACATTAAAATCGGAAAAATAATTTTTGACCAAAATCGTGACCATGCCCCTTTAATGTCTGTGGCAAATATTTCATTGCCCAGTCCATGATTATAAATCCTTGATCTTCTTGAAGGTTGTTCAGAATATCTCTCTTACATGCATCCTGATTCACAGTCCTTATGCAATGATTTCGCCAGTTCACTATTTTCTCACATGACAAGTCTACATCATGTTGAATTTCCTCTTTCACATTAGCTTCACAGTGGACACCTTCAAGGCACTGAGCAATTTCAGTGGTGACATTTTTCACTTGGTGACAAGATGAGCAGGTCTCTGAATGTTCATGATCGCAAGGGGAATCAGATAAAGCATATTGCATACAGTGCTCAATGCTTTTTGTGATAAGGTGTGTCTTGAAATCATTCTTCAGATGCAATTTTACAGCTTGTAATTGATTCTTGAAGTCCTTCACTTTTAACTCATCAAGTCCTAATTCAGATAGTTTTTCCACTGCTTTCTCAATGATGAAAATTCCTGATTCTCCTTCACTGGCAAGGTTGTCAATACCATGTAAAGATTTCATGTAGGTAGCTGCATGTTTTCTTGCCATATCAGTTTGGTGAATTGTCTTACCCTCAATCATTTTCAACTATGTGGCTTTGCTATATTTATTGGCAATGAGGGAAAGAATCTGAGTTCTAGTTGTATGGTCTGCTGCCTTCTTATACGCCTCAACTACCGTGTCTGTTATTGAATCTTGTTGGGATACACTGAGCTACTTCTGTAGCTGCAGACTACTTCGTCAACTAGATTTTGACCTTGACCAGGAGCTATGATGTCACAAATAAATTCAAACACAGCTTTTGCATGACGCACATAGTATGCTCTGGTTGAGTACTGCAAGTCCTGTAGAGGTTGGCTTGCTTGAGAGCGAAGGAACTCCAGGTGGCCATTTGTCAGCATTTGCATGACATCATTGTACCTCTCCCTTGAAGACTTTTGCATATCTGACCAATTTGATGCAGCAGTGGACTGAGACAAATGCAATGTTTCGCTGTCTGACATATTGATGTCTGTAAAAAAATAAAATGATATTTTATAGAGGGTAAGTTTGAGACAAAAATAAACTAGAGGTACAGTGAGCAAGCTGACAAATGATGCCCCCCACTAATAAATTATAAGAACACAAGTATTTCTCATTCGGAAAGTCAGGACAGGCAATCTTTGCATCAAGATTTGCTTTTTAGTTCTAATAATTTTTCATTACAAAATATGGCCTAAACAGGAATTATGCATTTTTTTTACAATGACCTTGAATGTGCATAAATGACCTAGGGTCAAAATCATGACACACCCTCAAGTCATAAGCAATCTTTATGTAAGGTAGGAAATTCCAACATTTATCAATAAGAAAGGTATAGAGCAAACACAAATTATGAACTTTTTCTTCTAATGACCTTGAATTTACATAAATGACCTTGGATGAACATCATGACACACCTTTAAATCACGAGCAATCTTTGTGTGAACATGGTGTAGTAGTAAGTTCTACAGTTTCTTTAAAAGAAAGATTTAGACCGGACAAGAATTACGCTTTTTTTTCTTCCTGTGACCTTGAACTTCACCAAATGAATTTGGGTAAAATTCATAACAAAGCCTCAGGTCATAAACAATCTATGTGTGAAATAAAAACTTTCAATGTTTCTCCATAAGAAAGATATGGACTGGACACAATTGCACAGACACAGACAGAGGGACAAGGTGATTCCTATATACCCCCTAACTTTTTTTGTGGGGTGTATAACAACACTAACTCATGGATTTATGTTTAAATTGAACAGCTTATTTCAAAATAATATACATATTGTATATATATTACATGTATTTATTACATCTATGAGGGTTTATTACACATGAGGGGATTTTTTGTTTTACAATATATTGAATGAGCGGAAAACAGTACAGTATATTTTCTGTTTGCATAGAATAAATAAATCTTTTGAGACAAATTTATAAGGTTAATGACTAATAAAGACAATATAATAGTTAAAAAGTAGAGAGAATATCTTATCAAAGCTTTCAACAAGAGGCCCATGGGCCTTATCAGTCACCTGAGTAACTACAGTGTGGCTTTTGCAATGTATATTCATGTGCATTATAATTACAGGGCTATTAATGAAATCATTTTTAATATTCTGGGATTGTTTAATCCAATAAACTTCCTAAATTCTAAAAATTATTTTAAAAAATTCTAGAATAACAAACAGTGACATAATTGAACAAACATAAGTACAAAAAAATCGGGTGAAATCACACCACCCTACCCTATATAATCATAAGAGCCCTGCCCTAACACCAAAACCCCTGACCCAGGGGCGATGAAATTCATAATTTTGGAAGAGGCACTCTTCCTCATCATAACTATATACATAATTCATCGAATTAATACACAGGATTGACAGAGGAGAAGATTTTCAAAGAATTACTTCAATCATTTATAGTCCCTACCTAACACCAGAGCCCCTGACCCAGCGGCCATGAACTTCACAATTTTGTAAGAATCACTCTTCCTCATCATAACTATGTACTTGTAGTTCATCTGCTTTATATTCAGGATCAAAGAAGAAGATTTTTTAAAAATTAATGCATTTTCACTATACAATGCTTAGAGCCCCGCCCTAACAACAGAACCTCTGACCCAGGGGCCATAAAATTCACAATTTTGGAAGAGGTATTCTTTCTCATCATAACTATATACTTAGTTCATGGGCTTAATACCTAGGAGCAGAGGAGAAGATTTTCAAAGAACTAATGTATTTTTACTATATAATCATTAGAGCCCTGCCCTAACACCAGAACCCCTGACCCTTGGGCCATGAAAATCACAATTTTGGAAGAGGCATTCTTCCTCATCATAACTATGTACATGTACTTAGTAATAGTTCATTGGCTAAATACCCAGGAGCAGAGGAGAAGATTTTTAAAGAATTAATGCATTTTCACTATATAATCATTAGAGCCCCACCCTAGTGCCAGAACCCCTGACCTGGGGGCCATGCATTTCACAATTTTGGTAGAGAGCTCAATGCTTATTACAATCATATGCCAGCAGTTTGACTGCTTGATGTCCAGGAGTAAAGAAGAAGATTTTTTAAAGATTGCATTAATTTTGATGGTTTTAGCCCCACCACTCAGGCCCCAGAAAGGCAGGGATCATGAATTTCACAATTTAAACTCCCCTTCACCCATAGATGTTATATGCCAAATTTGGTTGAAATTGGTTCAGTGGTTTTGGAGAAGCTAAAAATGTTCAAAAGTTTACAAACGACGACCGACGAATGACGACCAACGAACAGTGAACGATGACCGACAAAAACAGATAGCAATAGGTCACCTGAGTAACTCTGAGCCATGCTTAATATTTTCAATAATTATACTGTGTGAATTTAATAAATTTTAATTTTCCAAACGGGGTGCAGACCTAACCAAGCCCCCCTCTAGATCCGCGCACAAGTAACATATTACGCTGCAGCAGCCTATTACTTAGAAGCGCAGTTTTTAGATAAATGATCAAAAATAGTAAGCAAGCTCACCCCCCATTGTTTGAAAAAGCTACATATAATGAATAGCAGGTTACACATTAACTACACTAAATACTTTTATAAATGGGCATAACTCCCAAATATTGTATTGAGCATGTGCTATCATGCCTAAATAATAGTGAGAGTAACAGTTTGATACATAGTGTACTTGCCTCTTGTTCTTGCACTTTGTATCAAACCCTGACTTCTATTAAGACATGCAACAGCTATTATACCTTTATAACTATTATGATTCCTGTGAGTTTGTCACTATATATTCAATACTCATCTATCTTTGCAGAGAATACAAATAATTTATATAGCATATATATATAAGCACACTATGCCAAAATAGTGCACACCCATGCAGTGTTTCGAAAGAAAATCTGACAGTGCTGACTGAGCGTTTTATGGAAATTACCATGTTCAATCTCAAAATGAGCTTTGCATCAGACAAACATAATGTTGAGCCCTGCATTTCCATATCATTTTAAAGAATTATAACCTATTTAAATATGACAAAAAGTAGCCTCAACAGCTCTAACACCTTTTAATTAGGATGCACATCATTACTTAAAAGTACAATGTAAAATATGATGTATCAAGTATTACTACAGTTTGTATACACTCACCATCAGCATGGTCAGTTTGGTTGAACTGAGATATTGGTACATTGTCTGGATCAACTGAAAAATTAAAGTATTAATCTTATAATTATATCATCACTAAAATGTTAAAATACAACATTAGCTTCAATTATTTATCCTTTTACAGGGTGACAAATATTTATCAAATATGCTTCATTTTCACTGTTCCTTCCAGCTATAAATCTGCATAGGTAGTGTGAAAGGTAGGAAAAACTATTATTGTTACCATGTTTTAAGGATTTTAATGTGCATGTAATAAAACCATACCATTGATATAAAAGCAACTTTGCAAATCATCAGTTGGGTGTAATGGTGGATTACTCAATTGTTGAACTCTGTCTATAAATAAAGAAGTCCCTGTATAATAATCATTGGGTTATTAATTTAACTATCATAAATGTATAACATGTATAACAAGTTCATATAAATGTATATAGCTTGTTACAATGAACATGTTTTACCAGTACCGGTTACTTTCAGATAAGCTTTTTTGATTCATAAATTTTAAAAACTTTCTTATATCAAGTTTTTGCTTTGTATATTGTTAAAGTTGTAATAGATTTTTTCCCTAAGAAAATCATGGATCCATCCCTACTGCCACTGTCATAAAATGTTATACTTAATCAATATTTAAAAATAATTACCTCTGATTTCTTCCACAATTTGTTCACCAAGACTGAGGTCTGCTTTGTGTTTAGAAACACATGTTCTGCAGACAGCTTTAATTAAAACCAAACATAATGATCTTATCATCTTGATCATTCTTATTTATTTGGACACTGGAGTATTTAATAATCATGATAATATCAAATAAATTATGATTAATTAAGCAAAATGTGATGCAAAAAAAAACCATCTTGAGACTATATAAGTACACAGTCATATAACAGAGTTATGAATGGACCAGAAGCAACATACAACCTAAGCTAAAAAGTTAAATCATGAGATTTTGTCAGACCTGCTTATAAAATAATCATGTAGACTTATGAATAACAAATGACAATGGGCCCTAAAATACATGTACATAGACAAAATATAGGTAGGCCTATACATACACTTAGCCTAGCTATGCGTGGAGCTTTTGAAAAATATGTAAATGCAAGGAAACAATTCTGAAAAATATATACCTTTGCCTATGGGAACTGAGAGTTGCAGACGCAGCCATAGCTCTCTGCTCATAACTGGCGTGATGCCTCTGTCTGGCTTTGTTTTGGAATTTCCATGAAACGGATGTGCACATGATCGTTTGCTCTGCTTCCAATACGAATCAAGAAATCCCTGTGAAACTGGCAAATTTTTCTTTCTAGATGTGCTGCAGTAATGACATTCACCCCCGCTCTGCATAGGATCAGATAACTTTCTGGCAGGTCAATGCCTTTAGAGTTCGCAGTCAAGTATCTTAGATGGTTATATGTTGTTTTCACACAGTCTTTCAAACAATATTATACAATTATAGCCTTTTGATGAGGTCAATACATGGTTTTATAGCCCTGATGAGAGCATATTGACCGAGGACGAAGTCCGAGGTTGATATAATTAAATCAGGTCTATAAAACCATGTATTGACCGATATCAAAAGGCTATTACTGTTTTATTATAATAAATTGAAAACTAATTCTCTTCATTCTCTTTAAGCGTATAATAGTGAAATATTTTGTTCATAATGTATAGGTGTTGATTTCGCTATTATGACGTCACAATGTCGCATGTGTCATAACCAGTATTTTGTCATGAAAATCTATTTTTAGTATAGTGAGGTCTATAAATTTTCTATTTTTAGTATAGTAAGGTCTGTAACAGAATTTATAGCATGGTCATGTGACAGCAATCGACCAATCATATGCTTGGGAAAAATACGATATTATAATAAATTACATTATTGTCACAATCTGTCGCTGTGCCAAAGCTACAAACACCAGACGACATTTTCCCTCCATGTAAACAATAGGTGTTTTCCCCCTTCACTTACTGAAGAGTGTACAAAGGGGGATAATCTCATAACATTTTCCACTGATTTTCAAAGTTGGATATCTTGTAAATTACAGTAAATCCAACAAATTCCCTTGAAACAATGTTAAACAATAGAATTTTGATTCAGATAAACAAATTAAAAATATTATTTATCCATTGTATCAAACTTATAGCTATTCAGCATTTGGATACATTAAAGTCAAGGTATTCACTCTATTTCAAAACCACATGGTGAACAAAATAATGCTTTTTATGGATAGTTATAATTGTTTACTCTTTAAAGACAACAAAAGTATATGAATTTTTAAGGCGTCGAGCTAATGCTTGGCAGCCTTCTAGCGATCGTCTGGATTGGCAATTGTCCAAATTCATATTCTGCACCGCCTTTTTAATGTGCATAAGAAAAAGGTTCTTAAAGTATTAAAAGTATTACAAGATTTTTATTCCATTTATTCAACTAAATTGTGTACAAAAAACCCAACTTTGCCTCCCTGGTTATTGACAACTCATTGCATACGTATAAATTTGCGTAATCAAGAAATGGCAGATGAATACAATAAGGTGTAAAAATTCACTAAATATTATTTTAGTTAATCGCTTACATTTTAATTGGAGACCGTGCTTGATGGAAAAAAAATTGATATGTAAATTTATTTGTTATTGGGCACGGTCTCCAAAATAAATGTAAGCGATAAATGTATCTAGTGATTTTGTTGCAATAAATAAACACAATAATGCAGTTGGTTTGGTCGAGCATTTTAGATAGCATGTGGTGTGGATTTGTTTGTAAACAACCATACCATAGGTAATCTTGTTTCAAACGGGAATTGAAATAAATAAAAGTATTTTTTATTATTATAATTAGGGACACACTGTTAATGTATTCAAATTATGAACCTGTGAACATTGTTCAGACTGTATAAAGCAGAAAGAAAATAATTTATTTTTGAACTTTGAAATTTCTTCGATTTTTGTAACCATGATGAGTTATTGTATTATAAACTCATCACTACCTATTTTATAAGGAAATATACTGATTTTTGTTTTTAAAGCAGCACAAAACATAATTAATTTACTTTTTTATTCTAATATTATTTGATATACGACTATTAGTACAGAAATTCAAATTATTGACCATATCTACATGTATATAAAAGAAAATGTCAGCTCGATGCCTTTGTGGCCGTTCCGGCCTTTGATTTGTGTTCATTGATATTATTTAAGGAGTTGTAAAAGTTTCATTTTGTACTCAATTTTAGCCTACTGGGGAGAGCTAAAAATAGATTTGGGGATATCTTAAATAGGAGGGTACATCCATCTTTTATCTTTTTGCTACAAATATTTATGATCATCCTCCTAAAAATTATATAAATGTAAATGGCATTTTTTAAAGTGTCTTGGATAATTTTTTTTTATTTTGGCATGGTTTTCTCGTAGACGCCCTCTTAAAAATCTTCTAAAAAAAACCATTTTCCTAGAAAAGCTATAACTTTAGTGAAAGCAACCTTAGATAGTGAAGATTTAAATTTGTCAAAATCTTCAGGAGAAGGGTGGGGCCCTATTGGGGGATCCAATTTTACAAAGGAAAACATTTTGAATTATTAAAAAAACTCAAATGTTTTAATATATGGTTTTACTTATATGCAAGCATTTTCACAAATTGTTTAGACTTTGGACCCTGGACAATTCCTTGGCCTCCCAAGGGGTTCAAAGTTTGATTTATAGGTTTATATCTTATATATAAACAGTTGTTTAAGATCTTCTTGAGAACTGCAATGCACAATATGTGAGAAGACTATAAAATCACCCTGTTACAAAAGGGGCTTACCGGGCTTAAACATTAGAATATCCGAAGGAAAAATTTGAACTTTTTTTTATACAGAATATGTTAAACTACATTGTCCAGATATTTTGAATATGACTCCATAAAGCTGATTTTATTATGACTATTGTTGCTCAAGTGTGTGATGTGGCCCATGGGCCTCTTGTTTTAAATTTTTCAACACTGCTGAATCACAAGATCTTTTAAAACAACTAACAGGCTCTTGTGACTGGTAAAAAGGGTACAGAATTTTGCTACTAGTTTTTTACCTGACGACAAAAGCAACATTTTCTTCTTTATTGGCAAAATTTTCTTTGGTAATACATGTACATTGTTTAAAAAGAGGAAAATAAAGTGGACATGTAAGTCAATAAAATAGAATGATATATAAATATTCATTATTGATTGGCACATTTGATTCTTTACATACATTATGCATCTAACCCACATTGTAATATGCTCGGTTTCACATTATAAAAAGCAAATATGACGTTGCATCTTTAGGGCGTCATTTTGACATAATTTTTCTATGCAAGAAGGTGTCTTTTCTCTTGAGACACTCATATTATTTTGTACAATATGATACAATATTATATTGTACAATAAGATACATTACATACAATGTTATTCAGTCATTGAATGGAATAAAATATTTTGAAAACTTCACAATACCAGACCCTTTTATTTCTGGTTCTTCATCATCGTATGAATATTTTTTTAGCAGCATCTTTTCCTCTATCAATTTATTATATATCATCAAGTAATATTAAATTGCCATTATGTAAATCATTAATAGGGCTGTATCAAACCCAATGACCATTAAGGCCCTTGGGATACCTGTATATATACAGATTATATTTAATCTGAATACATGTCTTGTATTTGAGTTTTGCATATTAAGTTTTGTCTTTTTTATAAACATGTTTTTTGTAGATGTGTTCAGCTTGCAAAGAAAATGGTGCTATGGTTGGATGTCTACACAAAGGATGTTCCCAAAAGTTTCATTACATTTGTGCTGTAGAGTCAGGTGTGTACACAATTTCTAAAATTTGATATTTAATTAACTTAACAGAGCCAAAGACTCAAATGAGCTTTCCTGATGAAAATATGTCAATTTTCTGTCATTGTCATCATTGTAAGCTTTTCAGCTCACCTGAGCTAAAAGCTCAAGTAGACAGATAGTGTGGATTCAAATTTGTCCTAGTCATGATCCCAGGGGTAGGGTAGGGTAACAATTGGTGATTGAATTTTTTATAGGAAATTATAGGAAAAAATCTCTTTTCAAAATTGTCCTCAAAATTTAAATAACCAGAAAAGTTGCAATCTAAGTAAATTAAAGCACTGATAGCAGGTGTACTAGATTCAAGTTTCTGAAATCATGATCCCTGGGGGTAAGATGGGGCCACAATTGGAGACTGAATTATTACATAGGAATATATTCATGAGAACTGTGATGTTATAATATGTGATACAACTTTGCAAGCAGCCTGATAGGGTGTAGATTCTAAGTTGTCCAAAATTTGATATTTGGACTAATACTTGGGCTCTAAGGAGTGGTTGAAAGTTTAAAATAGGAATACACTTTAGATTTTAAATTGTTAAAAGCATGACATTGAACATCCCCACTCCCCCCCCCCCCCCCTCCCCTAAAAAAAACAAAACAAAACAAAACAAAAACAAATCAAAAGCACACATACTGTTACTGGGGTATAAAAATATTCTTTTCAAGAACTGCAATGCTATAATTTGTAATATTATTATGTATTAATACATCTTAGTATAGGTTTAAATTTGAATTGTTGAAACAATACTGGGGCCCAAAAAGGGTTCAATGTTCAACATCAGAAATGTGGAAAATAATCTAAAGCATCTTTTTTAAAAACAAGAAAAACTTCATAATGCTACTTTGATCAAAGTTTTGATCATTTATGCTCAGGTGAGCAATGTGGCCCCTGGGTCTTTTGGTAATGTTTGACAAAGGTTACAGACTAATACATGTGAAATATATTCAGCGTCTTCTGTGGGCCATTGACACTAAATGTTTACATTTGCATTGAAGCATATTGTTGAACATGTCTGGATGCAATCTAAACAATTTCACACATTTTTCTATTTTATAGGGTGCTTTATGGATGAAGAAAATTTTTCATTGTTGTGCATTAAACATAAGGTAAGAGCTAGTTGTTGTAAACTTTGAAAATAGAAATGCATGTCTGCTTCAATCCACTGTTTATTCTTCATCACAGTGATATTAAATCAGTCAACTAAGTCAAAAAGTGAAAGGCTAACTTTTTAGTTATAATTTATTGCTATGGAATGATCTTATAAATATAACAATCTCACTGTGAGGTTTGACGGTTGGTAGTTAAGAACACATGTGAGCAAATTACATATTCTTATCACTGTTTTTATTTATTTAGGACAAGAAAATTAAGCAGATTGAAACGTCATCAAAGTCATAGCAAAGAAAAGGTATTTTTTTATGAAAAAAATAATTCAGGTATGATTCGGTACTTAAGGTTATGAAGGTATTTAAGCTACAGGTGGCAAGAAGTGTTTATGCAATAATTATTCAATTAATATACTTTTTAACATTTGCAAGACCCTATTGGTTGTGTTCATATATATACATGTATGTAAATATTTAATTTTGCAATTGATTGCTCTCTTATTAACATATTAACCCCCCCCCCCCCCCCCCCCCGCTTTCACTGAGAGGGATATCAAAGGACTATATTTGGTATGGTCAAATATCTGCCCCCAATTTTAACCAATTTTTTAAATAGTGTATAAAAATCAAATCTTCATTGTACAGAGGATGCCTATCAATTTAGTCTTGATTTTAGTCATCATTGCTTATTCGCTGTTTATCTATGACGTCACATAGATGACCCAATTTTGCAAACAAATGAAAATATTGTCATTTTTTCTTTATATTTTGCATTCGGAAATATAGAGAGCAGTTCTGCTCAAGTACAATTTTAACATGTGTTTTTTCATATAATTATACACATCATCCTAAAAAACGGTACTTGAGCAAGCCTGCGCTTGATGTTTCCCAGTCGAAAAAATATCCGAAAACAGCCATATTTTGCTACAAAACATCAATTTATCAAAATAAGACAATCTTCATGACGTCATTTCTACATTATGACATCACTGGTGACAACCTTTTACACACTTGTTTTCAATATGATTTCAACTATCTTCCACCTTATTTTTAAAGCTCTTTAAAAAACTTTAATTTTGGGGGCGAAAAATGCATAATACCGCACATAGTCCTTTGGTCAGTCCATTTAGTAAATTTCTACTCATTGATCAGTCACCTTTTTTATGAAATTTAATCTTATTCTGATTTAACCAAAAGACTGTCCCTAGGTAAGGATTTGTTTAATTAAGTTCCGATGTCAAATGCCAAGGTCATAACAGATCTTCATGAAAATCCTTGTCTTTATCAAATTTTCCTATCTTTATCTATTTTCCTATCTGCTTTATACTTCACCCATAAAGTGCTTCTTGGATAAAGGATGTAAGTGATCTTGAACTAAATTTATACATCATAGGTTAAGGTCAAAGTAAAGTCCTAACATGTTATTCATCTTAATGTCCTTAATAAAGCAGGGCCCTTCGATATGGTCACCATCTCAATGATGTTTAATCAATTCAAACATTCTCAAGGCACAATTGACATTTTTGTATTGAAAATACTTATTGAGTTTTATTAGCTCACCTAAGCAGAAAGCTCAAGTGAGCTTTTCTGATCACATTTTGTCTGTCGCCCGTCTGTCCGTCTGTAAACTTTTTTCATTTTGAACTTCTTCTCTAAAACCACTTGGCCAATTTCAACCAAAATTGGCACAAAGCATCCTTATGGGAGGGCGAATATAAAGTGCAGAAATAATAGGTCAGTTTGTATTCAAAGCGGAGAAAACCTCGAAACTGTAGAAAAAGGGGGTGCATTTTTAAAAATCTTCTTCTCAAGAACTACTGAGTCAAATTCAACGTAATTTAGCATAAATAATCCTTATGGAAAGGAAAATATAAATTTCAAAAATTATTGGCTAATTCTGTTTCAAATCTGAGTTATTACGAAAATAATAATAAAGAAAAGGCGTGTTTCAATCAGTTTATAACTTCGGGTTCGGTATTCCATACTTCCAAAACGAGGTTCTTTGTTTAAAGCAGCCATGTTGGACGTATGACAGACGGGTCGATCTGACAAAGATGAATTTGTTTGTTGTGCAACAGTTCGCGTGCGAAGGGAATCTTTGAAACATGCAAAATACATTGGTGCCGATTTTGTAAAGTAAATTGAGGTTAAATATTTCAATGCGTTGACAGTTTTCAATTTTGACGGTGGTGTTAGCTTGTTTTGATTTTCGTTTCATTATTTATGCTTTGTAACCTGGGGAACTATCGCCTGTATTTTGTTATTTTTACGTATCAAATCAAACAGAGAAATTTGATGTATTAACAAAGTACTAAAATACAATTCATTCTATTGGTAATTCAGTATGATCTTTTGCGTAATGGTTTATTAATGCAATGTGTTTTGTTGAGATGCTCAGCATTTTCTCGAGTTTATTCAGTTTAAACAGAGTTTAATATCGCTGACGGAAATATGTAGGTATATATATGATTCATTTTGAAAAATGAATTGTGCTCTTTATTTGTTATAGTGAATGTTTCTTCTGTTTAATTGTTTACAATTTCTATTTACTAACCATATTTGAGTGTTAAGCTTCGAATTATAAGCAAGATACAGATCTTTGCTCATAATTCTATGTTTGTACACAGATCTGAGGCCAATCTTTTTTTTCCCATTTTAAATGCTGAATAGGAAATACCAAGTTAAAAATCTTAAGCTGAATGTAATAAACTCATGTGAACAAAATATGACTCAAACCTAGCAGAATTATGAGCTTTGTATCTTGCTTATAATTATACGATTGACTCTGAAATTTTGGTTGATCATTTGAAATGTCCCGCTAAACGTTAAATACTTGTACAAAAAAAAATTAAAGGATGATATGCTGTAACTACTCTCTGGGGCCCCCTCTTTATACAATGAATAATATGAAATCGACATCAATTATGATAGTTTTTTAAACATGAGTAAATAAAAACGACACCGTAAAAACAGTTTCCATAGTTCTGACACATTTCTGTTACGGGGATAAAGGCATTATCGCTATTCCAAAGAAAATATTACAGCGGAAAATCATCCTGGTTTGTAGCAATTTGTTGTTTTTGAATAAAGATGAAAATAATGGGTGGGCCTTAGTAAAATAGAGTGATATGCCTTTTAATACATTGATTATAATAGCTCTTTAACATGTCACGTGACAACATTTTTCATTCCAGTGTATTCATCAATCAAGTGAGTAAGGTTATAAAAGTCACACGAGTTTACACCAGGTAAACAACAGTCGTTTAATTATAAGAAGACCAATTAAATTTTCGAATGTTTTTAATTTGAGGAATTGAGCGCATTGAGGTACAATTTTCATCTTCACATCTATATGAATTTTTTTTAATAAAATACAATAACTATTATAATATATTTTTTGTAAAAATACAATAACTAATAAGTAGTTGAGGAAGAAAATGTACCTATATGCTATCATATATTTTGATCGCTTTATAAAGTGAGGGAAGGGGGGGGGGCAGAACGAAAATATAGGGAATTGGAAGTTAACAGTGTACCCCTAACAAACGTTTAGTTTTATATCTTGCATAGGATTTTCTTATTTTCGGTAAAAATAGTATTCCATAAAGGTACAATGTCAAAGATTAAGTGTATGCAAAAATAAGTGTAAAAATTGAATACCTTACAATATTTATTTTTTGTTATTCTACCGAGGGGCCATATAGCACAATATCCTTTGAACGCCCATTTAAAGTCATTGTTGCTCAGGTTAGCGATGTGGCCCCATGGGCCTCTTGTTTTCATTTGTAATTCATGATTTGACCTTGGATTTTGTTTGCTATAACTTTGAGCGGTTAGAGCTTTGGTTTTTATTTCCTTTGGACATCACCTACAGTGTACATGTAACAATATTTTTAATCTTTAATATGAAATTGATCCTGGAGTCTACTGTCTAGTCTACCATCTTGGCCATAAAATGCCATACAGGGCATCAGTGTTTCACAAACACATACTGTCCGTATTTATTAATACCAGGGATACATATATATAATCGTCTGGAAATTGAACTTGTTGAGCCAATAGCCCAACTGGCCTAAACATTATTTAAACCGTGATATGGGGCCGTTCAGTATGTAAAGTGATTAAATTGCTGCAAGAATTGTCCATATTGTCTTTAACGTGAATGATGTTTACACACGACTGAGCAATTAATATTATAAGGTTTATGACGAGAAGGCCCATGACTTTTACAGACATTTTCTATATCTTCAATTGTTATCTTTCAAGTACTACATATCATGTGCGGATCCAGAAAATATATTTTCAGACTGGAAAGGGGGGGGGGTCCGACGGTTATTTGAGTTTACCAGGGAGGTCCGAGGCATATTTTTGATAATTTTATAATATAATTTAAAGTAATTTGAATTTTGCAGGGGGTGGGGTGTCTGGACCCCCCCGCCCCCCCCCCCCCCCTCTAGATCCGCGCATTCATATGCGTCCAGGCCCCGGATAACCAAATATATGTTTCCCCCTCCAGAACCCGTACCCTATTACATGATAAATGAATACTTATCAAGGGTACGATTTCTCCGTGTAGATGGTGGTCCAGAGCGTTGAAATATTTATTTTAACAATATCAGATAATTTGCTGTATGTAAGCCTTTCACCTTATTTAACTCATGGAGATTCGCCCCAGACTCAGTAATTACGAAGTCCAATTGTTAATTAATAAACGTTTATTAATGAGCGTGATCGTATAGTAGATTTTACAACCATTAAGAGCAGCTCAAATCAAAGAATATTATTAACATCATTTTACATGAGTATATATAACATTTTACTTATGATTGACAGTTCTGACCAGTCCGGCCCATCTACAATGATCATGAGTGAACAATTAGTGTTAAAATTCCAGAGTTAAATCTTATTTCTAAATAAAGTAACAAAACTGTCAAAACCGTCAGAAAGAATATTGTGATGCGGGTTTTGAGTCTCAGAATCCGAGTCTCTGAGTCCCCCACCTGGGTATGATGCATCGCTTACTCATTATACATTCATTCATACATGGCTTTAAGGTTACAAAGGTTAAATAGAATAAGCAATACATGACTCGATATAGAGTACCAGAGCTATCGATGCAGACACATAATCGCCAAATATGACAACTTATTTACAAACTCCCAATTTGGATATTTGTGCCCGTATTCTGCACCTGGTTGCATAACATCATTTAGGAATACTGCGCAGTGCTACAAAAGTCACATAGTTCATTCTATTAGTTATCATAAGCACAGTTCATGGCGCAATATCTAGGTATACACAAGTATCATAGTGACCAATTTATAATACTAACAATTCAAGGTCATAGCATGGCTATCTGTTTACATGTACTATAATAATAATTATTATAGTACAGAGAATTGTGTCAATAATGCAAGAAATATTTTTAACATCAGCTAGCGGCTGCCCCCCCCCCCCCCCCCCCCCCCCCCCCCTCCCCAATGCTTTCGAGATAAAATAAAGCTGATTTCTAGTGGTATTTAGCATTGTATGAAAATAACATGAAGTTTGATGACAAAAACTTAAAACTATATTATACACATTTAATTTATACAAAATGGAAACAAAATTCACAGTATCAAAACAGTTTTAGACTTCTTTTTCTCATTCATTTATCATCTTTTTATTCTCATATACAAGTACTTTTACTTAATGTTTCTAATAGTTTTCTATTAAAAAAGACATGAAGTTTAAATCACTAAGTGATATCAGGATTATTTATTACTTTGTGCATTAAAGCTATACACACTATAATTTGCGTCAATTTTTAATGACGGGAAAAATACATGTGTTTGATTACTTATAAAAGTTACCTTTATGCTGTTAATTATAATGCTCAATTCGATCACGTAACAAAGATATCAAATTTTAAACAATAAAAAATATTTATTTTCCTGCCAGGAAAGTAATGCCTCTTCATGAATATCAATCTATCACGTGATATCGACAGCTAATTTTAGACTATCATAAAAAAAATTAGTGGAGCGTCAACACCTTCATAATTGCTGTAGTTCCACGAAGGAAAGGATATAATTTTTTCATTGAAGCATAAATTTGTCCTATATACGAGTACAAACAAAAGAAAACAAAAAACACAAGCGTGTGAGCATGTATATACTTTCGTTAAACAATGATGTTGGCCTATGTGTTTTCCCCTAAGGCCTATTTTTAGTTCGTGTAAGTGTTATGCTATTTAAACATGCAAATGTAAGGGGATCGTGAATGACAAACGTAATACACTTATAATACATGGATATGTTTCAAATTAACAACTGTTAAGCTTAACAAAATCCAGACGGATATGTAATTAGGCAAACAATACGGCCACCTGATTTCCCGCGAACATGCGCAATGAGGTCGGTTTCGCTCTTCCTTCATCAATATTCATGAAAAGGCATTACTTTTCTGGCAGGAAAATAAACAATTAAATTCTATATCGTTGTTACGAGATGGAATTCACCATTGTAATTTACAGAATAAGGGTAACTTTTATAAGAAAACAAACACATGCGTTTTCACGGTCATTCAAAATTAACGCAAATTCTATCGTGTATAGCTTTAACTACCACCGTTGTTCACTATATTCTGGCCGAGTGAAACATCGTGCCCGATGATAATAAAATCTTATAATCGATAATTTAATTTACAAATAAAATCTGTTGCGCGAGCGCGTCGACGCGCCGAATACAATTAGCCGGCGAAATCATTGCTTTTTGATCGGTAAGTTCGCCGGAATTTCCTCCGAAAAAGAAGTTGAAATCGCCCTGTTTTCTGAGTTCACAATCGTGTAAATTAACCCCAAAGACAATAAAATGATGATTACCTAATTAAAAAACGTTTCCACAGCCCCAGTTAACCCCTGTTGTGATTAATAACTCGCGACTGTCTTATCTTTAGAGGTTTAAAATACGGGTGATGCAATCACATACTGTGCTTTGAAAATTACAACCGATATTTACATGTATTACATTTTGTGTTGGTATTACAATAGTTGGTAACTTGTAACTTGTAATTAGTTAATAACCCCGCCAAATTAATGGGAAAATAATAATAAAACCGTTTGTTTGCAGATATCTTCAAAATTAAAAAGATCCTCTACATAACGGTTGTAATTGGGTCATAGGGTTGGACTAATACCTCCAAAATACACAGAAGTACAGAGACATATTTTAATTGTCATTTAGCTAACACAATTACAAAAGCATTTTATCTTTAAAATGTATGAATACATTAAATGAATTAAATTTAACAAATTGGATAAGTTTTTAAAATTTTTAAAATTTGTTTTTAATTTTTGAGTCGGCTCGCGAAGCGAGAAGACCCTTGCTATCATCGACACTCTCGGATTGGATTTTGAGCACAACCTTGTTATGATAATGCGCGATACAATGCAAATAGTTCTTATTTCTTAGTCGTTGAAATGTCAACAGAACATGTTGAATGTTATTCCTTTCTTATTCTCTGTCTTTTAAAACATAACTGGTTATGCTCTTACACGATAAAACATCCAATTTACCCTCAGGTAATCTTTTTATTTATATATGTAAATGAGATAACGTGAGTGGGTATGAATACCTTGTTTCAAGAACGACCTGTCTAATTCCACGTGATTACCACGTGACTTAGAGGTTAAAATAGCGTGTGTGTTTACAGAAGATTTTGCATCAGTCATGTACATTATTGTGATAAAGGAAGATTCTCGTAAAATATTCGATGATTCTTTTCGTCATGTTCGATGTTCATTGTAAGATCCAGGTAATGTAAATAAACTGGCGTAAATGTCGCGTAAAATTCAGATTCGTAATTAACAAAAATGGGGAAACAGCGAAATGTTCAAACAGCAGTTTATGTTACGAAACATCAAGCATGAGGAAGAGCTATGGGAATTCAATAATATAAGACTTTCAAATAGACGTAAAATGAGTTTTTCGTTTTGCAATAGTTTATCTGTGAAAAACCATCGTAGTATTTATCTTAAACACAAATTGAACTGAGATATCTTGCTATTTCAATTGTTTTGGAATTGTGTCAAATCGGAGAGGCTTACTATGAGAGCATCATTTTTATGAGCTGCAGGTCTGTAGCTCCCGGTCCGAAAAAATTCGGATGGACGACCTAGGTGCTACATGTACAGTCCGTACGTGTTAAAAAGCTGTAATTTACGGCGCACAAAAAATTGCGTTAGTTTTATACAAAAGAAAACAAAAGTTGGAACTAATATCAAGTAGCCTTCGAAGAAAAAATATTTAGCAGTGATGTGATGTAGAATAAAGTGGATACAATTCGGTGTCAATCATATTTACTGCTGAATTTTGCACTTGATAATAAGCATCAAGGATATGAAATATTTATTGTTTTCCCTCGGACTGAAATGCCACACTTTCATTGGTTTAAACATAGCACGTGATTTCCTCATATATCTCTATGTAGGTTCGGTGAGGATTAATATTAGGCAATATGGCCGTCATTGGCCGGTGAGGATTAATATTAGGCAATATGGCCGTCATTGGCCGCCGCTTCGCCTGCTCATCTCTACATTTCATATTATTTACCACAGAAACCGTGTTCCGTAAGTTCTTAAAATATTTAGTGTAGTTTCTCTTTGAAATTCTTTAAAATTAGAGTAGTTGCCCTTTGAATATTGACGTCACATTGTTGTGTCTGGAGCAAAACAAAATGGCAGCATCGAGATTTGCTCAAATCTCTGCAGAGGAAAGAGAAAAAACGTTTAAAACTGAATAGCAACAAAACATTGTAAGAAAACAATGTGAAGCGAAGATTTTCAAAGAGTATTTAAAAGGTGAGATTAATATTTTGAAGAGTTTAAATGAGTTAAATTGGACGAGATGTTAGGCAACTTGCATACATGGGTTTGCGTAGATCATCGCTTTTGTGAATAAATGTGTCACTTGATAGTCCTCGGGAAAACAAAACACTTATTAGGTTTGTTACTGACTCACTACAGAAATATATGGGGTTGATCAATCTCGTAGACGGCTCGGCTTCGCCTCGCCATCTATGAGATTGATCAACCATATATATTTCTGTAGTGAGTCAGAAACAAACCTTATAAGTAATAGTCTAGATTTATATAAAAGACAATGTGTGTCATATTGCTAATTTTTTTTAGTAAATATAATTATAAACCCTGTGAATACAAAAACCTGGTATGGATTCAATTTGAATTCATGGTCAGATTTTTAAACAAAAGGTAAATTATGATATGAAAAACATTGAAGAGTATTCACTAGTGAATGACAGCCAAAATATGTAACTATAAAAACTAATGCATTTTCTTGGACACAATAAAGATATTTTGTAATTAAATATTTAAGACACTTTTTTGCTGAATATCTTAATTACTCTGCATTTAAAGTTTTCACTCTCCAGTGTCTGCCGATTGACACTTTTGCAATCTTTGTATCCAGAGGTAATGCTTTGGATTTTTCTCATTTTGGAGTCCAGCTTGTTGTCTCTTTGATTCTCATTGTAAAACAAGCAAGGATTTTGTTTGAGTAAAGGAGAAAGTAAATAGGAATAAAAGGAAAGGAAAAAACCCAAATGAATCTAAATTATGTTATAATATCAGATCATT
>WFKH01008175.1:0-10545 GCA_016163765.1 Magallana hongkongensis
TAGATTCAAGTTAATTCAAATCATGATCCCTGAAGATAGGGTGGGGCGACAATGGGGGTCGAATTTTACATAATATATAGCAAAAAATCTTTAAAAATCTTCTTCTCAAAAACCAATTGGCCAGACGAACTGTAACATGTTGTGGAACCATCCTCAGTTAGTGTAGATTCAAGTTTGTTCAAATCATGATCCCCGAAGATAGGTTGAGGCCACAATGTGGGTCAAATTTTTATAAAGGAATATATAGTGAAAATCGTTTAATATCTTCTTCTTAAATACCAATTGGCCAGAAAAGCTGTTACTTGTTTGTTCAAATCATGATTCCCAGAGAATGGGGGGGAGGGGGGGTGCAAATTTTCACATAGGAATATATAGAGAAAAATCTTTAGAAATTTTCTTCTTAAAAACTAATTGACTAGAAAAGCTGTAACTTGTGTGGAAGCTTCCTTAGGTAGTGTAGATACAAGTTTGTTCAAATCATGATCCCTGGGGTCAGGGTCGGGGCAACAATGGGGGGGGGGGGGGTCGAATTTTTACATAAGGATATATAGAGAAAAATCTTTAAAAATCTTCTTCTCAAAAATCAATTGGCCAGACAAGCTGTAAACTTGTTGAATCATCCTCAGGTAGTGTAGATTCAAGTTTATTTAAATCGTGATCCCCGAAGCTAGGGTGGGGCTACAACGGTGGTGTCAAATTTTTACATACTGGTAGGAATATATTGCAAAAAATTGTTAAAAATCTTCTTCTCAAATACCAATCGGCCAAATAAGCTGTACCTTGTGTGAAAGCATCCTTAGGTAGAGTAGATTCAAGTTTGTTCAAATCATTCTATCTGGGGGTAAAATGAAGCCACAATGGGGTGGGGGGAATATTTACATAAACTTAATTATTCTCAAAAACTCAAATGTTGTAATATTTGGTATTATACATGTGTATGCAAGCATCTTGATATTTGTTGATACTCAATTGTTAGACTGTTTTGGATCCACTCAAGGGGTTCAAAGTTTGATGTAGGTTTATATTTATATGAAAAGTTGATCATGTTGATCTTCTTGAGAACTGTAATACTCAACAGGGTTCGACACTACCTTAGTCCGTTAGTCACAGACTAATAGATTTTCATACGGACTAACAAAATTTCTGTCTAGTCAGTCCGGTCGGACTTATAAAAAGTTTTGCTTTAAAAAATGTGTAAATTAACGATGTGTTGATTGTCGACATTTTAATGGAAAACCCTGACTATATTTTTATTATCTAGCATATTGCGGTGATTATAGAGTTACCGAGCGAAAACAACAAAGGTATACAGGATGTTAAGGGTGACTTGATTATTCTTTGCCCTAAGGGGATGTCCGAGAAAATAGGGACAAGCGCACGTGTTCACAACAACAGCTTCGATAGGGATGCTTATGAGTTTTAAAAAAATAAAGGTGAAACGAATCTTCTGTGAGTTGTTTAATTTAAATGAATTGTGTTTAACTTTAAATCATTTGTCATAAATTGCTTATTATTTTGAACAGATTTTTAAAGAACCTAGATAGTGAAAAGAAAAGATAGCTCATAGCCCGGATCTATGCATAGATCTATTTATAACATCTGTAATGGCGGCATACACCAAGTACACGGAGATAGTGAATACGCAGCTCACTGCTATGTACTGCATAGCACAATACAACTAAACAAGTACAACATCTGTAAGAAAATCATTATGGTGTATATTATGCACCCCTTTCTTACAAATTCTATTTAAAAAGTCTGTACTATATATAAGGCAAATACAGTAATGCATTTTAATTTATTTTTGATGGGCACATAAAATTGCCTGCGGACTAGTTAAAATAAACAGGCACTAGTCCAGCTGGACTAATGCATAAAAAAGATAGTGTCGAACCCTGCTCAATGTGTAATATGATGATGAAATCATCCAGTTACACAAGGGGCTCAATGTTAAGCATAAGAATATCTGGAGAAAAGTTTGAAAATCTTTTTATACAGGATCTATTTTACTACATTGACATTCAGATATTTTGTATATGACTCAATAAAGCTGATTTTATCATGGCTGTTGTTGCTCAGGTGAGCAATATGGCCCATGGGCCTCTTGTTTTGCATTGTTTATGAATTAGAGATTTGCCCCCATAGTTTTATCAGAGTTATGTAGTCAGTTCGACATGCATTGATTTGAGAATTTGTAGAGAAAGGAATATTAATTGCATGAGATCAAATTAAATTATAGTGTACATCGCAGTGAGTTGATCCGTAGCTTAGTTCAATTCAAACAATTTCTACAAAGATTTAAACGAGGTTAATATTATATAACAGTTGGAAATCAAATAAAAGTTTATGTCAGGTACTACATACACTCTCTCTCTCTCTTTCTCTCATTTTTTCTGATTTTATATTCTATAATTTATATCATATGAATCTGAAATTTTTTTAGTGAATAAACTAATCTTATTAAAATTAGAACTTTCATTCGCTCCCTGGTTTCGATACCTCACAGTGACATATCAAATAAGGAGCGTGAAGGATCTGATTTTAATTAGTGTTTCGGTAGGGATGTGTTCCTGACGAATATTACTTAGTCTAAATAAAGGAGCGGAGTTCATACTATATGAAGGTTTATTAAACAACGCAGTCACAATGCAATATTTTGACAATGTTCAACACACAACACGTTCTCGTCACCTCGCATTCCTTCAATATGTAAACTGTAATTAAACATGGCATATAACTAATTCCGTGCTTTAACATAAACGTTACTGAATTAAATCATAGCAATATTTCACGTTTACGTATATATATCTCTACATACCTCCTTGCGCTCACTTATAAACAAAGGAACACATGCATCTTTCACACTCGCACTCACATGTTCAAAATTCTCCAACACAAAAGAATTACAATAACTCATACGTATAATCATTCGTGAAATAACTTCGATCTTAACATGGCTCCTCAAATTTAGGAATACTAAATTTAATCCAAATGTATCAAATATCAAAATTCATGAGTTGCGCATGATAACAATAATCAATCATAATGCAAAAGTTCAAAAGTATTCACAAACTAATGCAAAGTATCGCAATGGTCTTTAGCACATTTTATATATAGAATGAGACGGTTACTTAGGCTACTGGGTGGGGGAATTCCTCGGTCTCATGTAACAACACTAGTTTATGAATAGGTTCCAGGTAAGTCACTGGTTCTCGTTGCTTGCCATATTTATTCGAGATTGGCAACAAACACATGAAATCTTCTAGTGTTTTTAGCGATATAACCAAGAACCACACTACTGTCGGTCCAAAACCACGCTGTCATGTCGGTGTACTCTAGCTCACTTCACAATAATAAGTTCATTCTCACCGATACCACGGCTGCAGTGAGTTCAAGTCTTGGTATAGTTATTGACTTCAAGGGTTTAACTCGAGACTTGCCATCACTAATGAACAATGGACGTTGTCTTTATCATCAACCAAACGAATACCGAATAAACTTTCGGTTTAAATCTGAATGTTGCTAAAGACATGCCCGGTCTTAAAATTTCAACTGCATCACTATAATTTAGCGTTTTCTTTAATTTTGAACAAACAAACATCATCAATATTAACCCAACCATAAAGTTTTTTTATGCAGTCGATGATTTCTGTATAGTTGCATCAAAAAACACTTCAAACGTCTTTTCTGCCTGCAGTATAAGAATAAGATAACATCCATTGTATTAAATTATTGAACATATAAAGACAGGCATCGTAAAAAATAACTTTACACACTGTAACACGTTTTCTCAAGTCCTTGCATCTGTCATATTCTACCAGGTGTGTCCAGGTCCTAAGTGTGTTTGGTAAAAAAAATCGAAAAAATTTATACTCTGATATTTCCAGACACGCAGGTGGATATATTTTTTAAAAATTATATTAAATTTTAATTTGATCAAACACTGAAGTGCCAAAACTGATGAACTATGTTACAAATTGGTATGGCCTAAAACAAAATTTTAGATATAAATGGTAATTTGTTATCGCGCATCAGAACAAGCATTTCTGAGTACAATTTGTCTGCAGTCTGTTGACAATGTCCTCTGGATTTTAGGTCACTTGAGCTGAAACCTCAAGTAAACTTTTCTGATCAAAATTTGTCTCTTGTCTGTTGTTGTTGTTGTTGTTGTCATCATAAACTTTTTACATTTTGGACTTCTTCTCCAGAACCACTGGACCGATTTCAACCAAACTTGGCACAAAGTATTCTTAGGTAAAGGGGATTCAAGTTTGTTAAAATAAAGGACCATGCCTTCTTTCAATGAGAGATAATTAAGAATTATTGAAAATTTGTTGATATCTTTCAAAAATCTTCTTCTCAAAAACCAATGAGCCAGAAAATCTGAAACTTGTGTGGAAACATTCTCAGGTAGTGTAGATTCAAGTTTGTTCAAATCATGATCCCCGGGGGTAGGGTGGGGCCACAGTGGGGGTCAAATTTTTACATAGGAATAGAGAGAAAAATCTTTAAAAATCTTCTTCTCAAAAACTGATTGGTCAGAGAAGCTGTAACTTGTGTGGAAGCATCCTCAGGTAGTATAGATTCAAGTTTGTTCAAATCATAATCCACCAGGGGCAGGGTGGAGCCACAATGGGGGTCAAATTTTTACACAGGAAGATAAAGGGATTTTTAAAATCTTCTAAAAAACTAATCAGCCAGAAATGCTGAAACTTGTGTGGAAGCATTCTCAGGTAGTGTAGATTCAAGTTTGTTAAAAATCATGATCTTCGGGAGTAAGTTGAGGCCTCATTATGGGTAAAAAATTTTAAATTATTATTAAAAACTCTTATGTTATAATTTGTGGTATAACATGTACTTGTATGCGAGAATTTTGACATATTGTTAATTCTTAATTGTTTAGACTGGGCCCCTTGGACAATTCTTGGACCACACAAGGGGTTCAAAATTTGATGTAGGTTTATTTATATAAACAGTTGTTTAAGATCTTCTTGAGAACTGCAATGCTCAATACCAGTATGTGATATGACTATAAAACCATCCCGTTACAAAAGGGGCTCAATGTTTAACATGTTAGCTAAAATGAACCCCACCCCTGCTAGACTACAGAACATTTCCAGTGAGCAATATTGTTCTCATTTGAAATATAAAAAAAAATTTGTTACAACATATTTTTATTGAGCAATAAATGAAAGGAAAGTTAAAATGAATTTTAATTCCAAATACATCTCTTAACTCCTTCATCTCTTAACAAAAATAAAGCTGAAAGTCATATCAGCGTGACTGTGAAGAAATTAAGGTCAGACTGTAATTATTATAAAATGTTCTGTATTATATGATAAAATGATGTAAATCAGTTTATTTCAAGCACAGTAGAAACAACCAACACCCCTAACCCTTCCAATATTTTGGGGAACTGCACCAATCAGTATTAAGTGGGGAGGAGTGGGGGATTTATATGGCGTTTCGATCATTCCATTCTGAACTCCTCGGACAATTCCATTGAAGATAACCGAAATCACAAACTACGAGATAATGCGTGTGCGCATTTTACAATATAACTGCGTGGCGCACCACTTGGTGCAGCGCACCATATGTGCATTGCGCCATTATTTGGTGGTATGCGCATATGCGCGTGGCGCGGCTCCTTCCCAGGCCCTGTTACACATGTACATATATGGTAGCTGTCATTGGTTTTAGATTTATAAGTCACCTGTGTTACTTCTTGAAAACTACAAGGCCAATTTATACCATTTTTGGTTTGAAGCATCACTAGGATAAAAGGAAAATGAATTGTGAAATTCATGACCATACCATCTCCAGGGCCTCAAGGGCGGGGAAAAATAAGCAAAGAAAGACCAAATTTTCAAGAAGTCTTTTTCTATACTCCTACACAAGTTGGAAAAAAATACTAATGCATAATTACGATGTCCATTAAGCCCTTTACCAATATTGTGAAATTCATGGTCCCTGGGTCAGGGGTTCAGACCCTAGGGCAAGGCCAATATGGCCATATAGTGAAAACAAAAATCTAAAAAAATCTTCTCCACTACCATATACATCTGAGAAAAAATAAATGGATGTTTATGATGTCCATGAAGCTCTTTCCCTAAATAGTGAAATTCATGGTCCCTGGGTCAGGGGATCAGGCCCTAGGGCTGGGCCAATATGGCCATATAGTGAAAATGTATTAAAACTTAGAAAATCTTCTTCTCTACTCCCATATATATATAAAAGCTTTCTACCAAATTGAAAAAATTCATAGTCCCTTGGTCAGAGGTTCAGGTCCAAAGGTGTGTTCGATATGGTAACATTTAGGGTTTTGTGGGATAAACAAAATCGGTTAACAAAGTTTCAATATCGAGTGTTTCTACATGCAAGCCCTATTTTGCATATGTTTTCCTACAAACAAACGGCATGTAATACGGCACCTCGCATAAAACGGCATCATCCATGCATTTGTCGCAAGAAATTAATGCCACGTTCCTAGATGCATCTCCAAAATGCAATTAAAATGAAAGGTCATACTATTCATTGAATATTTTGCTTTCAGTCAGAAAATCCATTACATCTATAGTAAGACAATATTAAATAATTTAATTGTTGGGAGCATTGAAATAACGATATTGATGTCAACATTAGATTTTTACCTTATGCAGATCATGTTGACATTCTGATATTTATACAGCTGTTTAGGAAAAATATGTGGGAAAAAAAATATGTAACTAAAAGTTGGAGATTAAACAATACTAAAGTATGCGTAATTGTTTTATTTGTTACCTTTAGCAGAACATCAAGAGTATCACGATACGTATCGTATTGTATTGTCTGTATCGTGATACGTATCGTATCATGAGGCAAGTGTATCGTTGCACCCCTATAAGAACTTACGACAAAGCCGTAAATATTTTCAGTCTCATGGAGTGGTCTTTAATGAAAAAAAATTATATAAAACCATTTATTTACAATTATTTTGATTTCCAAAATTATATTTTACAGCCATTAGAATAAAACATTGATTAGTTTATGATTAATTAGAATTCAAAAATTTGGTCGTAAGTCATAAGTTCTTATGTAAAACGCAGCCCTGATGTTCATGAAGCTCTCCACCAAAATTGTGAAATTCATGGCTCCTGGGTCAGGTTCAGGCCCTTGGGCAGTGCCAATATGGCCATATAGTGAAAATGTATTTAGGTAAACTGAATACATTGTTATGATATTTATGAAGCCCTCTACCCAAATTGTGAAATTCATGACTTTTTAGGATCCTTAGGTAGGGCCAATATAGGCACATAGTGAAAATGTATTGAATTTTATAATATTTTCTTCTGGCTCATTGTTATTAAATACACAATGTCCTGTTCTTAACTTGTAGAATTTGCTGCCCATGGGGCAGAGGTTGAGGGTTTTTATTTGTTTTTTAAGATCAATTGAATCACTCGGGTAACCTATTGCTGTTTGTCATCCATTGACAATTTTACATTTAGCTCAAGTGAGCTTTTCTGATCACATTTTGTCTGTCATCCGTCTGCCTGTCTGTCTGTCCATCTGTTAATTATTCACATTTTCAACATCTTCTCCAGAACCACTATGCCAATTTCAACCAAACTTGGCACAAAGCACTCTTAGACAAAGGGGATTCAACGTTGTGAAAATTAAGGACCACGCCCTTTTTCAAGGGGAGATATTTAGGAATAATTGAAAATTTTTGAGAACTATTCAAAAATCTTCTTCTCAAGAACCATTTGGCCAGGAAAGCTGAAACTTGTGTGGAAGCATCCTCAGGTAGTGTACATTCAAAGTTGTGAAAATCATGACCCCCGGGGGTAGGGTGGGGCCACAATGGGGGGTCGAATTTTTACATAGGAATGAAATATATAGAGTAAATCTTTAAAAATCTTCTTCTCAGAAACCAATCAGCCAGGAAAGCCGAAACTTGTGTTGAAGCATCCTCAGGTAGTGTACATTCAAAGTTGTGAAAATCATGGTCCCTGGAGGTATGGTGGGGCCACATTGGGAGAATCAAATTTTTAGCTCACCGAGACGAAGTCGGGGGGAGCTTATGCTATACCCTCGGCATCGGCGTCGGCGTCCGGACCTGGTTAAAGTTTTTGTTGCAGGTCCTGTATCTAAGTTATTACTTGTCCTATCTTCACCAAACTTGCATGGATGATGCATCTGGACCTACTTATGGACTTGAAAGACTTGGATGCTGAATCTTGGCCATGAGTTTCAGATGCTGGAGGAGGTTAAGGTTTTTGGAGCAGGTTAAAGTTTTTGGTGCAGGTGCCCTTTGATAGCAATTTCTAAGTTACTACTGGTCCTAACTTCACCAAACTTGCATAGATGGTGCATCTTATGATACTGATGCACATGACAGGCTTGAATGCTGAATCTGAGCCATAGGTTTCGGATGCTGGAGGAGGTTAAGGTTTTTAGAGCTGGTTAAAGTTTTTGGAGCAGGTGCCCTTTAATGATTATATCTTAGTTTTTACTGGTCCTAACTTCACCAAACTTGCATGGATGGTGCGTCTTATGATAGTGATGCACATGACAGGCTTGAATGCTGAATCTGAGCCATAGGTTTTGGATGCTGGAGGAGGTTAAGGTTTTTAGAGCTGGTTAAAGTTTTTTGAGCAGGTGCCCTTTGATGATTATATCTTAGTTTTTACTGGTCCTAACTTCACCAAACTTGCATGGATGGTGCGTCTTATGATAGTGATGCACATGACAGGCTTGAATGCTGAATCTGAGCCATAGGTTTCGGATGCTGGAGGAGGTAAAGGTTTTTAGTGCTGGTTAAAGTTTTTGGAGCAGGTGCCCTTTGATGATTATATCTTAGTTATTACAAGTCATAACTTCACCAAACTTGCATGGATGGTGCATCTTATGATACTGATGCACCTGACAGGCATGAATGCTGAATCTGAGCCATAGGTTTTGGATGCTGGAGGAGGTTAAGGTTTAAAGAGCTGGTTAAAGTTTTTTGAGCAGGTGCCCTCTGATGATTATATCTTAGTTATTATTGGTCCTAACTTCACAAAACTTGCATGGATGATGAGTCTTATGACACTGATGCACCTGACAGGCTTGAATGCTGAATCTGAGCCATAGGTTTCAGATGCTGGATGAGGTTTAGTTTTTTGGAACAGGTCACATGTTTCATAGATATTAGTACTATTTCAAACTTGCACAGTTGATATAAGTATAATATAAATGAATTGCAGAGGTAGCTTCAGATGCAGAGCCTGATCTCCATTATCAAAGATGCTAAAAAAATCTCCTACCTCACTTAAACCTGCTTGATAGATGTGTTTGTTGTTAAATGATATAACATGATTCTTATGATATAGTATTACATGTATATGATATGATACACTATTGTTTTATATGATACAATATTATATTATATTGCAAAAAGTTATATGATACGATATGATATTTTATCAATTTTTTTGTACATTATGATATGATATTGTGTCATGTAATTATTTTGTATAGTGTTGTATATTATGATACAATATTGTATAATATGATATTGTATTATATATTTAATATTTTATGACATGATATTGTTTCATATGATATTGCAATGTGTAATATTGTATCATACGATATTGTATAATATATAATATCGTATAATATGATATTGTATTATATAATATATTACTATATCACATGTTGTATCAAATCATATGATATAATATCATATGTATCAAATATGATACAATATCATAAAATACAATATCATACTATATTATACAATATAATATCATATGTTACAATATTGTGATGTTTTATGTGATATGATATTGTATCATGTAATACTATATTGTATCATATATTATATACTGATATTGTATTATGTGATCAAATACAGTAATGTATGACACGATACAATGTCATGTTATGTTATGTTACAATATTATATTGCATAATTATTTATTACAGTATTATATTGTATTATATAATATTAGATAAACATTGTATCAGACTATCTTATAATACCGTATGAAATGAGCATATGATTATCATACAATTTTTTTAACATAAGATATACGATATTGTGTTAAAACAGTTTCCATGAATGTATCCAAGATCATTAACTATGATTTTCATATCATATAATAAAGGTGGGCTCATAAAGGTGATGTCTCGTCTCGGTGAGCTTTGTAATCTGTGATTACCTATGTTTACAATAAATCTTTAAAAATCGTCTTCTCAGAAACCAATTGGCCAGATAAGCTGAAACTTGTGTGGAAGCATCCTCAGGTAGTGTACATTCAAAGTTGTGAAAATCATGACCCCCAGGGGTAGGGTGGGGCCACAATGGGGGGTCGAATTTTTACATAGGAATATATAGAGTAAATCTTTAAAAATCTTCTTCTCAGAAACCAATCAGCCGGGAAAGCTGAAACTTGTGTGGAAGCATCCTCAGGTTGTGTAGATTCAAAGTTGTTAAAATCATGACCCCCGGGGGTAGGGTGGGGCCACAATGGGGGTCGAATTTTTACATAGGAATATGAAGAGTAAATCTTTAAAAAT
>WFKH01008176.1:0-10546 GCA_016163765.1 Magallana hongkongensis
TAGATTCAAGTTAATTCAAATCATGATCCCTGAAGATAGGGTGGGGCCACAATGGGGGTCGAATTTTACATAATATATAGCAAAAAATCTTTAAAAATCTTCTTCTCAAAAACCAATTGGCCAGACGAGCTGTAACATGTTGTGGAACCATCCTCAGTTAGTGTAGATTCAAGTTTGTTCAAATCATGATCCCCGAAGATAGGTTGAGGCCACAATGTGGGTCAAATTTTTATAAAGGAATATATAGTGAAAATCGTTTAATATCTTCTTCTTAAATACCAATTGGCCAGAAAAGCTGTTACTTGTTTGTTCAAATCATGATTCCCAGAGAATGGGGGGGAGGGGGGGTGCAAATTTTCACATAGGAATATATAGAGAAAAATCTTTAGAAATTTTCTTCTTAAAAACTAATTGACTAGAAAAGCTGTAACTTGTGTGGAAGCTTCCTTAGGTAGTGTAGATACAAGTTTGTTCAAATCATGATCCCTGGGGTCAGGGTCGGGGCAACAATGGGGGGGGGGGGGGTCGAATTTTTACATAAGGATATATAGAGAAAAATCTTTAAAAATCTTCTTCTCAAAAATCAATTGGCCAGACAAGCTGTAAACTTGTTGAATCATCCTCAGGTAGTGTAGATTCAAGTTTATTTAAATCATGATCCCCAAAGCTAGGGTGGGGCTACAACGGCGGTGTCAAATTTTTACATACTGGTAGGAATATATTGCAAAAAATTGTTAAAAATCTTCTTCTCAAATACCAATCGGCCAAATAAGCTGTACCTTGTGTGAAAGCATCCTTAGGTAGAGTAGATTCAAGTTTGTTCAAATCATTCTATCTGGGGGTAAAATGAAGCCACAATGGGGTGGGGGGAATATTTACATAAACTTGATTATTCTCAAAAACTCAAATGTTGTAATATTTGGTATTATACATGTGTATGCAAGCATCTTGATATTTGTTGATACTCAATTGTTAGACTGTTTTGGATCCACTCAAGGGGTTCAAAGTTTGATGTAGGTTTATATTTATATGAAAAGTTGATCATGTTGATCTTCTTGAGAACTGTAATACTCAACAGGGTTCGACACTACCTTAGTCCGTTAGTCACAGACTAATAGATTTTCATACGGACTAACAAAATTTCTGTCTAGTCAGTCCAGTCGGACTTATAAAAAGTTTTGCTTTAAAAAATGTGTAAATTAACGATGTGTTGATTGTCGACATTTTAATGGAAAACCCTGACTATATTTTTATTATCTAGCATATTGCGGTGATTATAGAGTTACCGAGCGAAAACAACAAAGGTATACAGGATGTTAAGGGTGACTTGATTATTCTTTGCCCTAAGGGGATGTCTGAGAAAATAGGGACAAGCGCACGTGTTCACAACAACAGCTTCGATAGGGATGCTTATGAGTTTTAAAAAAATAAAGGTGAAACGAATCTTCTGTGAGTTGTTTAATTTAAATGAATTGTGTTTAACTTTAAATCATTTGTCATAAATTGCTTATTATTTTGAACAGATTTTTAAAGAACCTAGATAGTGAAAAGAAAAGATAGCTCATAGCCCGGATCTATGCATAGATCTATTTATAACATCTGTAATGGCGGCATACACCAAGTACACGGAGATAGTGAATACGCAGCTCACTGCTATGTACTGCATAGCACAATACAACTAAACAAGTACAACATCTGTAAGAAAATCATTATGGTGTATATTATGCACCCCTTTCTTACAAATTCTATTTAAAAAGTCTGTACTATATATAAGGCAAATACAGTAATGCATTTTAATTTATTTTTGATGGGCACATAAAATTGCCTGCGGACTAGTTAAAATAAACAGGCACTAGTCCAGCTGGACTAATGCATAAAAAAGATAGTGTCGAACCCTGCTCAATGTGTAATATGATGATGAAATCATCCAGTTACACAAGGGGCTCAATGTTAAGCATAAGAATATCTGGAGAAAAGTTTGAAAATCTTTTTATACAGGATCTATTTTACTACATTGACATTCAGATATTTTGTATATGACTCAATAAAGCTGATTTTATCATGGCTGTTGTTGCTCAGGTGAGCAATATGGCCCATGGGCCTCTTGTTTTGCATTGTTTATGAATTAGAGATTTGCCCCCATAGTTTTATCAGAGTTATGTAGTCAGTTCGACATGCATTGATTTGAGAATTTGTAGAGAAAGGAATATTAATTGCATGAGATCAAATTAAATTATAGTGTACATCGCAGTGAGTTGATCCGTAGCTTAGTTCAATTCAAACAATTTCTACAAAGATTTAAACGAGGTTAATATTATATAACAGTTGGAAATCAAATAAAAGTTTATGTCAGGTACTACATACACTCTCTCTCTCTCTCTCATTTTTTCTGATTTTATATTCTATAATTTATATCATATGAATCTGAAATTTTTTTAGTGAATAAACTAATCTTATTAAAATTAGAACTTTCATTCGCTCCCTGGTTTCGATACCTCACAGTGACATATCAAATAAGGAGCGTGAAGGATCTGATTTTAATTAGTGTTTCGGTAGGGATGTGTTCCTGACGAATATTACTTAGTCTAAATAAAGGAGCGGAGTTCATACTATATGAAGGTTTATTAAACAACGCAGTCACAATGCAATATTTTGACAATGTTCAACACACAACACGTTCTCGTCACCTCGCATTCCTTCAATATGTAAAACTGTAATTAAACATTGCATATAACTAATTCCGTGCTTTAACATAAACGTTACTGAATTAAATCATAGCAATATTTCACGTTTACGTATATATATCTCTACATACCTCCTTGCGCTCACTTATAAACAAAGGAACACATGCATCTTTCACACTCGCACTCACATGTTCAAAATTCTCCAACACAAAAGAATTACAATAACTCATACGTATAATCATTCGTGAAATAACTTCGATCTTAACATGGCTCCTCAAATTTAGGAATACTAAATTTAACCCAAATGTATCAAATATCAAAATTCATGAGTTGCGCACGATAACAATAATCAATCATAATGCAAAAGTTCAAAAGTATTCACAAACTAATGCAAAGTATCGCAATGGTCTTTAGCACATTTTATATATAGAATGAGACGGTTACTTAGGCTACTGGGTGGGGGAATTCCTCGGTCTCATGTAACAACACTAGTTTATGAATAGGTTCCAGGTAAGTCACTGGTTCTCGTTGCTTGCCATATTTATTCGAGATTGGCAACAAACACATGAAATCTTCTAGTGTTTTTAGCGATATAACCAAGAACCACACTACTGTCGGTCCAAAACCACGCTGTCATGTCGGTGTACTCTAGCTCACTTCACAATAATAAGTTCATTCTCACCGATACCACGGCTGCAGTGAGTTCAAGTCTTGGTATAGTTATTGACTTCAAGGGTTTAACTCGAGACTTGCCATCACTAATGAACAATGGACGTTGTCTTTATCATCAACCAAACGAATACCGAATAAACTTTCGGTTTAAATCTTTGAATGTTGCTAAAGACATGCCCGGTCTTAAAATTTCAACTGCATCACTATAATTAAGCGTTTTCTTTAATTTTGAACAAACAAACATCATCAATATTAACCCAACCATAAAGTTTTTTTATGCAGTCGATGATTTCTGTATAGTTGCATCAAAAAACACTTCAAACGTCTTTTCTGCCTGCAGTATAAGAATAAGATAACATCCATTGTATTAAATTATTGAACATATAAAGACAGGCATCGTAAAAAATAACTTTACACACTGTAACACGTTTTCTCAAGTCCTTGCATCTGTCATATTCTACCAGGTGTGTCCAGGTCCTAAGTGTGTTTGGTAAAAAAAATCGAAAAAATTTATACTCGGATATTTCCAGACACGCAGGTGGATATATTTTTTAAAAATTATATTAAATTTTAATTTGATCAAACACTGAAGTGCCAAAACTGATGAACTATGTTACAAATTGGTATGGCCTAAAACAAAATTTTAGATATAAATGGTAATTTGTTATCGCGCATCAGAACAAGCATTTCTGAGTACAATTTGTCTGCAGTCTGTTGACAATGTCCTCTGGATTTTAGGTCACTTGAGCTGAAACCTCAAGTAAACTTTTCTGATCAAAATTTGTCTCTTGTCTGTTGTTGTTGTTGTTGTCATCATAAACTTTTTACATTTTGGACTTCTTCTCCAGAACCACTGGACCGATTTCAACCAAACTTGGCACAAAGTATTCTTAGGTAAAGGGGATTCAAGTTTGTTAAAATAAAGGACCATGCCTTCTTTCAATGAGAGATAATTAAGAATTATTGAAAATTTGTTGGTATCTTTCAAAAATCTTCTTCTCAAAAACCAATGAGCCAGAAAATCTGAAACTTGTGTGGAAACATTCTCAGGTAGTGTAGATTCAAGTTTGTTCAAATCATGATCCCCGGGGGTAGGGTGGGGCCACAGTGGGGGTCAAATTTTTACATAGGAATAGAGAGAAAAATCTTTAAAAATCTTCTTCTCAAAAACTGATTGGTCAGAGAAGCTGTAACTTGTGTGGAAGCATCCTCAGGTAGTATAGATTCAAGTTTGTTCAAATCATAATCCACCGGGGGCAGGGTGGAGCCACAATGGGGGTCAAATTTTTACACAGGAAGATAAAATTAAAGGGATTTTTAAAATCTTCTAAAAAACTAATCAGCCAGAAATGCTGAAACTTGTGTGGAAGCATTCTCAGGTAGTGTAGATTCAAGTTTGTTAAAAATCATGATCTTCGGGAGTAAGTTGAGGCCTCATTATGGGTAAAAATTTTTAAATTATTATTAAAAACTCTTATGTTATAATTTGTGGTATAACATGTACTTGTATGCGAGAATTTTGACATATTGTTAATTCTTAATTGTTTAGACTGGGCCCCTTGGACAATTCTTGGACCACACAAGGGGTTCAAAATTTGATGTAGGTTTATTTATATAAACAGTTGTTTAAGATCTTCTTGAGAACTGCAATGCTCAATACCAGTATGTGATATGACTATAAAACCATCCCGTTACAAAAGGGGCTCAATGTTTAACATGTTAGCTAAAATGAACCCCACCCCTGCTAGACTACAGAACATTTCCAGTGAGCAATATTGTTCTCATTTGAAATATAAAAAATGAAAGGAAAGTTAAAATGAATTTTAATTCCAAATACATCTCTTATCTCCTTCATCTCTTAACAAAAATAAAGCTGAAAGTCATATCAGCGTGACTGTGAAGAAATTAAGGTCAGACTGTAATTATTATAAAATGTTCTGTATTATATGATAAAATGATGTAAATCAGTTTATTTCAAGCACAGTAGAAACAACCAACACCCCTAACCCTTCCAATATTTTGGGGAACTGCACCAATCAGTATTAAGTGGGGAGGAGTGGGGGATTTATATGGCGTTTCGATCATTCCATTCTGAACTCCTCGGACAATTCCATTGAAGATAACCGAAATCACAAACTACGAGATAATGCGTGTGCGCATTTTACAATATAACTGCGTGGCGCACCACTTGGTGCAGCGCACCATATGTGCATTGCGCCATTATTTGGTGGTATGCGCATATGCGCGTGGCGCGGCTCCTTCCCAGGCCCTGTTACACATGTACATATATGGTAGCTGTCATTGGTTTTAGATTTATAAGTCACCTGAGTTACTTCTTGAAAACTACAAGGCCAATTTATACCATTTTTGGTTTGAAGCATCACTAGGATAAAAGGAAAATGAATTGTGAAATTCATGACCATACCATCTCCAGGGCCTCAAGGGCGGGGAAAAATAAGCAAAGAAAGACCAAATTTTCAAGAAGTCTTTTTCTATACTCCTACACAAGTTGGAAAAAAATACTAATGCATAATTACGATGTCCATTAAGCCCTTTACCAATATTGTGAAATTCATGGTCCCTGGGTCAGGGGTTCAGGCCCTAGGCCAAGGCCAATATGGCCATATAGTGAAAACAAAAATCTAAAAAAATCTTCTCCACTACCATATACATCTGAGAAAAAATAAATGGATGTTTATGATGTCCATGAAGCTCTTTCCCTAAATAGTGAAATTCATGGTCCCTGGGTCAGGGGATCAGGCCCTAGGGCTGGGCCAATATGGCCATATAGTGAAAATGTATTAAAACTTAGAAAATCTTCTTCTCTACTCCCATATATATATAAAAGCTTTCTACCAAATTGAAAAAATTCATAGTCCCTTGGTCAGAGGTTCAGCTCCTAAGGTGTGTTCGATATGGTAACATTTAGGGTTTTGTGGGATAAACAAAATCGGTTAACAAAGTTTCAATATCGAGTGTTTCTACATGCAAGCCCTATTTTGCATATGTTTTCCTACAAACAAACGGCATGTAATACGGCACCTCGCATAAAACGGCATCATCCATGCATTTGTCGCAAGAAATTAATGCCACGTTCCTAGATGCATCTCCAAAATGCAATTAAAATGAAAGGTCATACTATTCATTGAATATTTTGCTTTCAGTCAGAAAATCCATTACATCTATAGTAAGACAATATTAAATAATTTAATTGTTGGGAGCATTGAAATAACGATATTGATGTCAACATTAGATTTTTACCTTATGCAGATCATGTTGACATTCTGATATTTATACAGCTGTTTAGGAAAAATATGTGGAAAAAAAAATATGTAACTAAAAGTTGGAGATTAAACAATACTAAAGTATGCGTAATTGTTTTATTTGTTACCTTTAGCAGAACATCAAGAGTATCACGATACGTATCGTATCGTATTGTCTGTATCGTGATACGTATTGTATCATGAGGCAAGTGTATCGTTGCACCCCTATAAGAACTTACGACAAAGCCGTAAATATTTTCAGTCTCATGGAGTGGTCTTTAATGAAAAAAAATTATATAAAACCATTTATTTACAATTATTTTGATTTCCAAAATTATATTTTACAGCCATTAGAATAAAACATTGATTAGTTTATGATTAATTAGAATTCAAAAATTTGGTCGTAAGTCATAAGTTCTTATGTAAAACGCAGCCCTGATGTTCATGAAGCTCTCCACCAAAATTGTGAAATTCATGGCTCCTGGGTCAGGTTCAGGCCCTTGGGCAGTGCCAATATGGCCATATAGTGAAAATGTATTTAGGTAAACTGAATACATTGTTATGATATTTATGAAGCCCTCTACCCAAATTGTGAAATTCATGACTTTTTAGGATCCTTAGGTAGGGCCAATATAGGCACATAGTGAAAATGTATTGAATTTTATAATATTTTCTTCTGGCTCATTGTTATTAAATACACAATGTCCTGTTCTTAACTTGTAGAATTTGCTGCCCATGGGGCAGAGGTTGAGGGTTTTTATTTGTTTTTTAAGATCAATTGAATCACTCGGGTAACCTATTGCTGTTTGTCATCCATTGACAATTTTACATTTAGCTCAAGTGAGCTTTTCTGATCACATTTTGTCTGTCATCCGTCTGCCTGTCTGTCTGTCCATCTGTTAATTATTCACATTTTCAACATCTTCTCCAGAACCACTATGCCAATTTCAACCAAACTTGGCACAAAGCACTCTTAGACAAAGGGGATTCAACGTTGTGAAAATTAAGGACCACGCCCTTTTTCAAGGGGAGATATTTAGGAATAATTGAAAATTTTTGAGAACTATTCAAAAATCTTCTTCTCAAGAACCATTTGGCCAGGAAAGCTGAAACTTGTGTGGAAGCATCCTCAGGTAGTGTACATTCAAAGTTGTGAAAATCATGACCCCCGGGGGTAGGGTGGGGCCACAATGGGGGGTCGAATTTTTACATAGGAATGAAATATATAGAGTAAATCTTTAAAAATCTTCTTCTCAGAAACCAATCAGCCAGGAAAGCCGAAACTTGTGTTGAAGCATCCTCAGGTAGTGTACATTCAAAGTTGTGAAAATCATGGTCCCTGGAGGTATGGTGGGGCTACATTGGGAGAATCAAATTTTTAGCTCACCGAGACGAAGTCGGGGGAAGCTTATGCTATACCCTCGGCGTCGGCATCGGCGTCGGCGTCCGGACCTGGTTAAAGTTTTTGTTGCAGGTCCTGTATCTAAGTTATTACTTGTCCTATCTTCACCAAACTTGCATGGATGATGCATCTGGACCTACTTATGGACTTGAAAGACTTGGATGCTGAATCTTGGCCATGAGTTTCAGATGCTGGAGGAGGTTAAGGTTTTTGGAGCAGGTTAAAGTTTTTGGTGCAGGTGCCCTTTGATAGCAATTTCTAAGTTACTACTGGTCCTAACTTCACCAAACTTGCATAGATGGTGCATCTTATGATACTGATGCACATGACAGGCTTGAATGCTGAATCTGAGCCATAGGTTTCGGATGCTGGAGGAGGTTAAGGTTTTTAGAGCTGGTTAAAGTTTTTGGAGCAGGTGCCCTTTAATGATTATATCTTAGTTTTTACTGGTCCTAACTTCACCAAACTTGCATGGATGGTGCGTCTTATGATAGTGATGCACATGACAGGCTTGAATGCTGAATCTGAGCCATAGGTTTTGGATGCTGGAGGAGGTTAAGGTTTTTAGAGCTGGTTAAAGTTTTTTGAGCAGGTGCCCTTTGATGATTATATCTTAGTTTTTACTGGTCCTAACTTCACCAAACTTGCATGGATGGTGCGTCTTATGATAGTGATGCACATGACAGGCTTGAATGCTGAATCTGAGCCATAGGTTTCGGATGCTGGAGGAGGTAAAGGTTTTTAGTGCTGGTTAAAGTTTTTGGAGCAGGTGCCCTTTGATGATTATATCTTAGTTATTACAAGTCATAACTTCACCAAACTTGCATGGATGGTGCATCTTATGATACTGATGCACCTGACAGGCATGAATGCTGAATCTGAGCCATAGGTTTTGGATGCTGGAGGAGGTTAAGGTTTAAAGAGCTGGTTAAAGTTTTTTGAGCAGGTGCCCTCTGATGATTATATCTTAGTTATTATTGGTCCTAACTTCACAAAACTTGCATGGATGATGAGTCTTATGACACTGATGCACCTGACAGGCTTGAATGCTGAATCTGAGCCATAGGTTTCAGATGCTGGATGAGGTTTAGTTTTTTGGAACAGGTCACATGTTTCATAGATATTAGTACTATTTCAAACTTGCACAGTTGATATAAGTATAATATAAATGAATTGCAGAGGTAGCTTCAGATGCAGAGCCTGATCTCCATTATCAAAGATGCTAAAAAAATCTCCTACCTCACTTAAACCTGCTTGATAGATGTGTTTGTTGTTAAATGATATAACATGATTTTTATGATATAGTATTACATGTATATGATATGATACACTATTGTTTTATATGATACAATATTATATTATATTGCAAAAAGTTATATGATACGATATGATATTTTATCAATTTTTTTGTACATTATGATATGATATTGTGTCATGTAATTATTTTGTATAGTGTTGTATATTATGATACAATATTGTATAATATGATATTGTATTATATATTTAATATTTTATGACATGATATTGTTTCATATGATATTGCAATGTGTAATATTGTATCATACGATATTGTATAATATATAATATCGTATAATATGATATTGTATTATATAATATATTACTATATCACATGATCTTTTATCATATGATATGATGCAATGTTGTATCAAATCATATGATATAATATCATATGTATCAAATATGATACAATATCATAAAATACAATATCATACTATATTATACAATATAATATCATATGTTACAATATTGTGATGTTTTATGTGATATGATATTGTATCATGTAATACTATATTGTATCATATATTATATAATGATATTGTATTATGTGATCAAATACAGTAATGTATGACACGATACAATGTCATGTTATGTTATGTTACAATATTATATTGCATAATTATTTATTACAGTATTATATTGTATTATATAATATTAGATAAACATTGTATCAGACTATCTTATAATACCGTATGAAATGAGCATATGATTATCATACAATTTTTTTAACATATGATATACGATATTGTGTTAAAACAGTTTCCATGAATGTATCCAAGATCATTAACTATGATTTTCATATCATATAATAAAGGTGGGCTCATAAAGGTGATGTCTCGTCTCGGTGAGCTTTGTAATCTGTGATTACCTATGTTTACAATAAATCTTTAAAAATCGTCTTCTCAGAAACCAATTGGCCAGATAAGCTGAAACTTGTGTGGAAGCATCCTCAGGTAGTGTACATTCAAAGTTGTGAAAATCATGACCCCCAGGGGTAGGGTGGGGCCACAATGGGGGGTCGAATTTTTACATAGGAATATATAGAGTAAATCTTTAAAAATCTTCTTCTCAGAAACCAATCAGCCGGGAAAGCTGAAACTTGTGTGGAAGCATCCTCAGGTTGTGTAGATTCAAAGTTGTTAAAATCATGACCCCCGGGGGTAGGGTGGGGCCACAATGGGGGTCGAATTTTTACATAGGAATATGAAGAGTAAATCTTTAAAAAT